>OMNV01009105.1:0-59117 GCA_900303265.1 Brotula barbata | reverse complement strand
CTGCCATCTACAGACAGAAAGAACAACTACAAAGGAAGGGCCCGTGTGATTCAGCTTCCCATTCTGCCACAACTGCAACCAACACCTGCACCCACAGCACACAGCACACAGCCAAAAAACAAACACAAAAAGAATGACTAGACTACAAATGTTAGCTTTCAGTCCTTCTCATTCTTTCAAAGTGAATCTGACCGTGAAGGGGAGCAACCATTATCTCATAACTTCAACTTAAGTGTCCGTGTAAAATGCACAAAACGTTCTTCATAAACTAAATCAGGTTTAATTGTCTTATGCTGCTCCAGTGCCATTTAACAACACCTGTCGATAGTAGACTGTTTCCACCACAACCACAGGCATGCGTGCACCTAAGGTCGATGTGTTCACTGTTCCAAGCCGATGGGTGATGAATGAAGAGCGATGCTTCTGTGCAGAGGTGCCGATTCAGTGACCCCAAAGAGCCGAGGAAATGCTCCTCGTGCCAGGCTGGGGCTGTGCACTCCAGCCTCCCACATCACGACCAAGTGACTTCTTCTAAGAGGACTCCCTGCGTTCTACGTACTCCTCATCCATCGATCAGTGACACATCAATGTGGGACAAATCAATCATGTGCCTGTGTGGTAATTGTAATAAAAATATTTGAACTGCTGACTCGAGGGGCCAAAATACAAATGAACACTTCAATTGTCTCAAATTTGAAAATTATACAAGTACAAAACCCTAGGCTGCCACAATAGCGTCAATGAGACGATTAAGTAAATGGTTAAAAGACGCATTCATTACCTGTGGAAGCTCATTTGAAAACTTGCTGCATGCTGGGGACTGGAAAATTTGGCAACGGCTTTCCTCTGCTGGGGCATCATTTTGAACATCTGCAGAAACAGATGAAAAGTGAAAATGAATCGCAAATACAACCTCCACTCATTCCACAAGAGGGAGTGGGGGTGGTGAAGACAATTTTACTCCAATCATTTTGTCAACCTACCTAATCCCTACAACAGAGGGCGCTAAAGGACCATACTAAAATGCAACTTCTACTCTGCTTGGTGCAAAGAATTAGGTAATTTGGTACTGGGTAATATTATAAATAAACATGTTAAAATATAAATTACACTGCCTACAGTTAAAACTCCTGGGTAAATAAGACTAATGATGTTACGTTAAAATTAAAAATTAGGGTAAGATAATAATAATAATAATGAGTTGAATTTTATTTTGAGCTGTGATGCATGTACATACCTCTATGGGACCGATGGACTTGAGAAGGTTCTGCAGCTGAGCATCAGTCGTGGATGAAGAGAGACCCTCAATGGACACGGTACACCGCTCTCTCTCCGCACCTCTTGGGTTCTGTCTGGTGGACATTGGACGACCTCTGCCCATCTGCCCACCCACTGGCCCAGCGCCCCCTCTGCCACGGCCCCGGCCCGAAACGACAACCTGCACCAGAGCCAGGTGCAGGAAAATGACCCACATATGAGGAGAGAGAGAGAGATGAGAATGCCTTTTTAAATGGGCACGGTGGATGTTTAAATCCTGCGGTTGTGTGGAGGGAACTCCCGTATGCGATATTCTACTCAGCAAAAATGAAAATATAAATAGATGATACGTTTTCATCTTTCTCCTCTTATACGGGGCAAGATTACATTGGATTGACTTATCATAGTGCTTCATAGAACATCAATGTCAGCACACCGCGCTTGTGTAGTGTGAGCATAGGTTGCATCTTCATATGAGCTTGTGACTGATGTTTCTTCATCTGCAGAGGAATAAGAGAGAGGAGAGGCGGCAGCGTGTGTGTGTGTGTGTGTGTGTGTGTGTGTGTGTTGGGGGCGGGGGCGCATAAAGGGAGAGGAGCCAAGCAAGCGTTATGGTGGCTGCCTTACCCTGTCAGCCTCAGTGAGTATGGTAACTGTGACAGCAGCCTGGTGGTGACAGGCGTGCAGAGAGGCCAAGGGACCTTGTGTAGCTTCCCGTGTTACACTGCTTTCAGCTTGTCAATACTCCTGCACCTGGCATACTGTCCTGTCTTATTACCACCACTGCTTGATTGGTATGTCTAGTGAATGCCAGGGTAGCAACAGTGGCACAGGACAGCCTTACAGGAGACATTTCAGCTCCTCTTATTTAAGATCTGCCTTTACCACAGTGTGCTGTATTAATATAGATTTTACCTACAATGGAAGCAGGTATCCCCTGCACTGACAAGGCAAGCACAGATTAATAACATACCCTGTTTTGCTGTGAGTTGCCAATGCCTCCTCGGCTAGCCTGGGGTGTTGCGCCAAGGCCTTGTGGCTGCTGTCCAGTCATGGTGACCTTCCGTTGAATGCCCTGGTTGGACTGGTTCACTGACCACGTATCCTGTTGATGCACTGGTTCGCTGGTGGCCTCGGGCATGCTTCCACTCTGGTATGGGATGATTGGGGAAATAATAATTTAAGACCTCAAGCAGAATTTCGACTCTCAGCTCTGCTCGAGTGTGTCACAAAACTCAATTCCAATCATGCAATTAGGAAAAACTGTCAAATTGATAGACATCAGGGAGACAAAGCAAAATGAAAATGTGCCCGCTTTAGAAGTGGATCCCTATCAGAGAGACTGTGGGGAATAAAGAGCAACCCAACAAGGTGATGGTCTCATTATTAAATAAAGTCACAGCTCAACTCTGTTGACATGCAGGGGGGAATTGAAGGTCGTCTCTTCTCCCACTCTACTGAGAGATGTGACAGATCAATACAGGGGAAGAAAAGCAGCGCTATCTCTGACCTGTCCCCAGTTGAGAGTAAATGGATTAATCCCTCCTATAGAAATCACAGCTCCTGATTGCATCCCTCAAATGCTAAGCTGTATTACACTGGAACGACAGCAGCTCGATGTGTACCCGATCCCCCTTACGCCCCCCTAGCTTTTGTGTCTTGTACTGCTTTGTATTATCCCTGATGAAAATATAATTTGCCTCTTATCTGTGTGCCTAAGCCATACAAATCCAAATCCTCAAAAGTGGCAACTTTCTTACACAGGTATTATCATGCCCCTCCCAACCAAGAAAGATTAATTACAAGGCTCTCGGATTGGCATTCTTTTGTTGCCTCACACCTGAGAGATGGGGGAGACAACATGAGAAAGGGTAAGAGAAAGGAAGCGAGAACGAGACGAGATAACATTGTCAAGCACTCGCTGATGGCAGAAGAACAACATGGAAGGGGGAGCAACTAGACAATCTTCTTTCCAACAGAGCTTCAAGCCTTAGCTATTCCTCTCAGTTTCTATCTCTCGCTCTCTCTTTCTCCACCTCCCTTCCCATTGCCATTTTACTCTCTGATGCAACACATCAGATAGCTCTCCGCAGGTTTCCATTAGCCCAGTGACACCCAGTTATCTTCATCTCCACCAAGCCTGCAATTCTGGATCTGTGGCATGATCTCGTGGGGTGGAAAGGAGCTTATATTTAATACTATCACATCTCACCAACATGGCTCATCAGTGACAAGCATGAATGCCGAAGAAGCCTGTCTTTGTAACATTTCAATAGAGATTAATATGAATTTAAAGACACACAATGGCAACCTATCAAAGAAAAAGTATAAAACAGCAAATGTCCACACTTTGTTGGTGCTGCTGACATCTCTTCAAAGTCCATATTAATGGATATAATCAGTATTTTAAGATTTTGATAATTTATAATTCTAATCTACTAATCTACATCACCAAATTTACCAACATTAAAAGTTTGAAGAGTATGAAAATATACAACTGCTTTCTTCAGCCAAAGATCAATAAAATGTGCAAAGTTTTTCCAAACACCAACTGCAGTTTAAAAACAATAGATCCATCACCAAGTAGCCACAAGGGGGCACTAATCCATTACTGTCCATCATTCACCATAGCTGGGAAGGAATGACTTCCATATCCGTTAATCTGGCAATACATGAAGTTGGGCATGCGGCATGTCTGTCACTCGTTTTACCCTCTTTAAGGCCTCTGTCTTTAAAGCAATACGGTGTTGCCCTTAAAAGAGGATGTCAACCTTTAAGAGCAGTCATGAGGTGTCCCCAACGCTACAGATAAATGTCATACTGCTCTGTTCAAAAGGTAGATGTATGTGAAGGCATTGCATCTTAAATACCAATACCAAAAGCTGAAGGTAGCCAAATCTTAACAGATCAATTTTGACAAAATGACACAGACATCACTGTCTCATTCCCATAGGTTAGACATGATTTAGATTCCAAAATAGACACTCTAGGGGAAATCTTTGGCATTTAAAACAATATTAAAAAAAAAAGTAATTTCGCTTGCAGGTGAATCAGTTGTGCAGTATGAAATAAATGTCTAACAAAAAGGAAAAGAAGGTGTTGAAAAAGAAAAAACAAACTCACTGCTCCTGCCAGCTTGACGACTCTGACTTTTTGCGGCACCTGCTGACCTTCACCACCAAAGTTTTTGGTCCGCTGCATCACAGTTCTCTTAACCCCAGGTTTTGGTGTTTGAGCTTGGACAGAGCCCAAAATCGGTATATTCTTTTGAGGGACCAGAGAGATCTGATTCTGAGGACATGGCCTGTTTTGGTTCTGCAGAGCAATGTTCCTTCGCTGCTGCTGCTGCTGCTGCTGCTGCTGCTGCTGCTGCACCACCTGCAGCTGATGCAGCTGCAGGGGACTTTGCTGTTGTTGCTGCTGTTGCTGCCACTGCTGGTTTGGGCCAGGCCTGGATGGCTGTTGTGGCTGGCCGCTTCCCCTCCCCATCTGTAAACGTGTTTTGACATTGGCACGTAATGTAGGGGCCTGGGCCGTGCCGTTGGGGGGGATAGGGGTACCTTGATTTGAAGTCTTTAATGTTTGGTGAGTTCTTGGAGTAAACTGTCTCGTCTGTTGCTGCTGTAGCTGTGGTGGTTGCAGCTGTTTTTGTTCTTGTTGCTGGTGTTGTTGTGGTGGGGGTTGTGGTGTTTGCTGATTATGTGCAGGTGAAATCTGTGGAGGAGCTGGGCCTTGGCTCTGGGTGTTTGTTTGAGCATTCAGTCTGTCTAACAGCTCTTTCTTTCTGACACCAGCCTGCATCTGCCGCCTCATCTCCTTTCTCTTAAGGATCTCCTCCCTCAGACGCTTCTGCTCCTCGATCTTTTGACGGTATTGTCGTGTCTCCTCGTCCTCGTCAGGGTCCTGTGCGCAAAACACAAATTGACAAATCACTGTCTACACAGATTGGAAGGGGAGCTGTTAGCGACTGGTCATCTGAATCATATTGGTTGGCATGACAGTTGTAATCAAAGTCAACACCCTGGAGAAATATGTGACAGTATTGATCTTTCCAATGGACTGAGAACGCCATACTTAACAACCCAATAATGGTGCAATTAATAAATGCGAGTCCTTTTCTGCACACTAATATACTTGGCTTAGCTCTATCCTTGTTAGTCAGTGACCTAGAAATGGTAATGAGAAATACAATGCAAAAGTAAAAGTTACACACACACAGACACACACACACAAACACACACACTATGTACACATACATATATATATAAACACACTATATAACTTCAAGTTATACAAACAAAACATATTTTCCCATTGTTATGTTTTTGTGCAAGGGCTGAAAGCGAACCTGTGGTACCGTGCTGGCCTGCATCCTTGGAATTTCCTTGCGAACCACTGTCCTCCCTGATCCCCCAGGCTGCAAAGAAGTCTTGGCAACAACTTGGCCTCTTCCTCTGCCACTGTCAGACACCGGCTGAATGTTCTGCCCAGGTCGCACCCCCTGTGTTGCCTTGGCAACAGGCCTGACGTTGAAGGCAGGGGTGGCAGTGGGGCGGGGACTGTTCATGTTTGTGTTGCCAGGTGCTACCGGGAGCTCCCGTAGGTTGCTGTTACGCTGAGGAGGCATTTGCTTGGAAGCAGGTGAGCCCTGTCAAAAGGACAAAATATACGCATTTCATGTAATGTCTGCAATTAGGCTTATTTCAGCAACCATTTTTTATTCATGGATGAATGGTGCTATCAGAGTAATGTACAGTAATGACACACAATGATATAATATAGATTGTAATATATATTACATTCATTCATCAGTGTGAGCAGAAAATAGATACATCCAATCTGATAATCTCTTACCATTCTCTGCCTATTGGTAGCATTGCGCAGGAGGGAATTCTGAGGGCGTGGAGTCATCTGCCTTGGGCTGCCATGTGCCTGCTGTTGATGGAAAGGATTCTGGCCATGGTGCATCAAGGGGTGCTGCTCATTGAGCTTTATCGGTGGTTGCTGATGGTGCTGTGGCAAGTCCTGTCTATGATGTTGCTGATGTTGGTGCATGGGCTGATGGGATGGCAGTGATTCGTGATGTGGGAGCTGGGAGACAGGGGGCCCGTGCATTAAGCCCTGAAATATCAAAGAAGACAAAAAACAACAATTAATTACCACTGAAGAGTCAAACAATTCAAAGTGTTTAAGATCATCAGTCCTTGTGTGCGTTTCAAAACAGTGAATGGACATTGGTGCCTGTCCTGTACCCATCCACACAGAGGTAATTGTACTACAAAAATGATTCAATCACTAGAGGGAGCTCTTGTCTATGCGTCTTTGACAAAATGTAGAGGGCCCTTATCGACAGTCTTTCTCCTTGAGCTTCATTGGCAGAGAATATGAATATCACTTTCTTCAAGTGTACATTACATTAGTCTAGTTTTTAATAATCTAGAATCAACCCAGGAAAATTAATAAATTCGCTGCTACATATAAAATTATCATATTTACCGAGCAAGAGTGAGCACTTTGTGGAGAAATGCACAAACAACATGTTATTTACAATATATATGGAAAAATGCAAATATATATTGACAAAAATGATCACTTACTCTCATTCGTACCTGCATCCCAAATTGGACTTGTGGAGAGGGGAAACCCTGCTGCTGACCATAGGGCTGACGAGGACCCATGAAAGGCCTGGGTTGGTTGGGAGGACCACCTTGTTGATTCAGGCCAACCATCCCCTGATGACCTTGGTGGGGAGGGAGGTTAGGTCTTGGAGGTTCTCTCTGAAAAAGTCCCAGGGGTCCCTGGCCCGGTTGGTTGAAGGATGGCCCTGGTGGGCCAAAGCCCATGTGCCCCTGGTTGGGGATCTGCTGGTGGAGGTTGTTGCTGTTGTTCATCAGCGGACTGGGACCCTGGTGGTCAAACATGTGGTGCCCAGGAAACCGTCCAGATTCTCCCCGGTCTGTGCCCACAGGAGTAAAACAAACCAAACACAAGGTTAAGAGATAGTGATTTATTGACTGCTGCCTTGAAGAGCCATTTTCAGTAGACGAGAGAATCCAGATGTGCACAGTGTTATGACAAGGGACACAAATAAATTATGTCTCTATCTGGCTAAGAGGGTAAACAACCAACTGGGTTGTATTTAATTCTGCATTAAATCAGTGAATGAAAAAAACTCAGAGGATACATATCTTGAATGCTGTTTCCAAGACTCATTCAGATGTATATATGTACACATACATATAACATGAGTGTTGCTAATAGAGCAGCACCCGAATGCTAGCAGCATGCCCTGTAGGTATACTGCCAGAGGTAATGCCTAGCAGGGTTAAATATGCTAAGAGAGCTTTTTAACCCTTGTAAAGGCTGGATGTGACATTCACCTCCCATAAAGAGGGGCTCTCTGTCTTGGGGGCCTTGAGGTGGCTGGTTCCTAAAGGGCTCCATGTGATGAGGGGGCCGCTGGGGCTGACCAAAATTACCAGTCATGTGCTGCTGAAAGTCTCCGGGACCCTGGGAAAAAAATAAAATAAAATTTAAAAAATAAATAAAAAAGAATCACACAAGTCATTAATTATAGACCATACTAGGAACTCAATCTCAAAATGAAGAATTAAGAGGGAATGCTTTGTATTGCTAGCAAATTAGGTTCGTTAAAAAGAATATTGGCTTGGAAATCTAAATATGCAGGCCAATATTTTAGAAACTCTTCAGCAAGAACGTTTGAGTAAGCCTGTATTAACACTACTTGAGCCATTATTCATAAATCATCTACAGGCGTCTCAAGGAAAGGGCATTTCATAAAGGAATAAATGCCCTCATCTTTGTTTCAACCATTTTGTATGTTCGACAGCTTTCAACTCATTGCATTCATGCCACCTGCCCATCTACCTTGCAAGGAAAACTAGATAACTCTATAATCCCTTTGTGGAATTCAAATCCCCCTCATAACTGTCTCCTTTATTCTTTTAAACATCCTTCTCTGTTGAAAAATTAACCTGCTATTCAACACGTGGCACTTACAAAAATGGGCTGCATGCCTCCTCCAAGCCTATTGTAAATTACTTAAGATGCTATCAAGGCTTAATCCATCTTTATTCCACTTCTGCGTGGTGGTATTTAGAGAGGAGAGGTGTTTGAGAGCTACAGGGCCAGAGTCTAGAAAGTTGCTTAACAGAAACTTAATCAAAGGGGCTTGCAAAGACAGGGGATCACATTGTTATTGAGGACGCTATCATGCTGCTCTAAAGGTCAGACAGACAGGTTTGCACAATGAGGATTCTGGTGTCCATACAATACCTCTCAAATCACAGTGCTCATCCTCTCACCACTAATCCTTGATAAACAGGCTTCAGTGTCTCAAGATGTAAGTGATGCTGAGATAATTCTGAGCACAGTGGATAACACAGACAATTGTCATTTAATGGCGAGGGGCCAAATGCCAAACTATTTAATTAAAGAATGGAAATTGGTTTTAACAAGGTGTTTTTATTTCTGGGTTTCAACTTGGCCTTTTTACCAACTGAATCAATGCAAGCTGTTGGATTTTCACCATGTTCTCAATTTTCAGGTCTTACTACAGTAAACAGCTAAGGAATTGAGATCATTATATGGCCAGTAAATATTGTGGCTGGTGGCATCTTCATCTATTTTGTGAATGTCAACATCAAAATATTCTTAACTTTAATTGGCACAGAGATGAATATTTCAAAACCATTCTCGACTAGCAAAATGCAGTAATGAAATGCAGTAATACTAGAGGCTATGACCCCCATTCGCCCAGTCTTTTTAACAATTAAATTTGATGGGATGATAATGTATGATAATCATGAGTAATCAGGTACCCAATGGTAAATGGAATGTTGCCGGCTGCTATGTCACCTGCATTTCAAATAGTGTCCTTGGCAATAGCTGCCTAAATGTGAGTGACAGCTGGGGAACCCAACACTATGCTGTTCATCAGCCCAGTTGTCTGGATACCCTTCCAACCCCACCTCCTACTTTCAGATAAGAAGCATAACAGCTCTCGGCAATCATTCTATCAATATCTACCACAATGACAGACTTCAGGGAACGGGAATCGCATGATACAGACACTGATTGGACAGGTTGGGTGCGAGATGAATAAAAATTATATTTTCTATTAAGAAAGACTCCAATAAGAAAGCTTTCGGCATTTACCAACATGGTTTGTAATGCTATATGAATGCAATTGGATGCAGCCATTTTCCAACAGCTAATTTGCATAAATCCATATAAAACGCACTTGACAGTAATGTGTCAGTCAGCATCAGTGCCACCTGATGCCTGGGCAACCTTAACTAGAAGGATGGAGTAACTACATGCATTTCGGCTAAATGGCCATTTATTGCCCCATCTATTAATTAATTTTATGAAACATGTCATGTCTTTGTGTTTGTGACTGATATAAAGGACGTTTTTTTCTTACATGACAGCAATGATTTATGATCTCTTTTGTTTGATATGTGATTCATCCTTCAGAAAATATGTTGCAAAAATGGAGGCGGCTTCCCCAGCCCCATCAATCCACCACGTTCCATTTATTCAAAATCTATTTAAAAGGCTTCCACGCCTTCGGGAAATAAACTTGTAGAAAGTGAATTTTAACTGGCAGTATATTCTGGTTTCACAATTCCGTTATGCGCCAAGCCGGCTAGTCTAAGCTCCCGTCCATCCATGAAGAGTTCCTAAATAAGTCCCGCCACTGCCGCCCGGTCCTCCAAAAGGCTACAACCTAAAGCCTCTATCTAGCATTTCCAGTTGTGTAGCCAGACCCGTATCAGTGTTTACAGATTTGCTCTAAAAGTATTTGACCAGGGCAGGCAGCCTAATTGCCATAATAATATTGCCCTTGCATAAGGGACTCTAACCGTGTGGAGAGAGGGAGGGAAAGTGAGGCGAAAGGAAGGGAGAGAGGAGCAGCTGGTACTCACAGGGAACCTCTGAGGACCCACAGCAGGTCTGGGCTGGCTCTGAGCAGGAGGCATCAAGGGCACTGCAATGAGAGAGAAAGAAAAAGGAGGCGTGGGGAGGGGGAGAAAGATTAAAATAAGGGGTAGTAGGCAGAGAGCATGGGAATAGTAGATTGAGAGGAGACCATTAACAAACCTAACTGCTAAAGGTTGGCATTCAAGCTCAATTTTATATTCCTAGGGACAACCCAGAAGTTCACTTAAATTAAACAAGCATGGGGATAATTTAGTAAAATCAAATTATCCATTTGTAGTTTTATATCATTTGACATACATTTCAAGCAAGCTGCTACAAAATGAGGCTTAGTTTCCCTATATGTCAATATATATAACTGGAAAACGTCAAGTGAAATCCATCACTGAAATAAATAAATAAAAACAGACATACACACACTTAATCATGACCAGAGGCAATCCCTGATCCTCCAGTATACATCTTCTTCAGAAAATGAAACCCCCATAAATGGCAGTGCAATCTCATGACACACACGCGTGCAGACACATACACTTTGCTAACAAAATTTCAATCTGAATCTGGACAGAAAGGCCAGATAAATCCATCTCAGGGAATGAAATGGTGATGCCACCAGAAAAAATTTGAGGATAAACCTATTACTGGCTGAGAGCGCTATTCACTTGTCATTCCAAACAATAAATCTAATCCAGACACCTTTCAGACCAGTGTAAAGCTGGCTGCCAGAAAGGCATTTTTTACATATTCTGAACATTGTAGTGATTGAAATACTACAATATGTAACAAACGCTTTTGAAGACATAAATGTAATACATAAATGTGACATAAATGTATTCAGTGCAAGGTACTATTAGCAAAAACTGAGCATACCTTGTACTGAGGATGATGCAGGGCCTCTAAAGTGGGGATTGATGTGGATGTTTTTGGGCTGTGGAGGCTGCTGCTGGTGATGAGGAGGAAAGTTGGGTGGCGGGGAGCTCATCATGCGTGGTGGCGGCTCCATCTGGGGCCGCAACGGTGGTGAGCGGTGAGCCATGTGTGGGGGGATCAGGGGCTGAAGGGGCTGCTGGGCCAGTGGGCTCCCATGTTCTTGGAATGGAGAAGGTCCTCTTGGACGTGAAGTATGATGGTGCTGCTGGGACTGCAGGAGTTGCTGATGGGGCTGATGAGGAGGAGGCATTCGGGAGGATGACTGCTAATTGGAGGGAGTAGAGGAAAGAGAGGAGGGAAACCAAAACAACCTGTCAAGACACATTGCTTTCTCAGAGGAATCTGCCACCCTTGCTTGCAGCCATATACTGACAAACCAACATGGCGATTCATAAGCAAGAGTGATGATGGTGTCCTAAAGTATTGAAAAAAATTGGACGCCACTGCTGAAAATTAAATGCGCATAGATTTTTTTAAAGGGACAAAATAAAAACATGCAAATTAACTAATTTTTAAAAAGGTAAGGTGAGGTAAGCTCACCGTGTAATGGTTTTATGATTTTTGATAATGTAAAGCTTCTTTGCCTAGAAAAGTGCCATTTAAGTGGGCAACAGCTACTAAAAGCTGCTGGCTACTGCTGTTACTTTGCTTACATGACCCAGTAAGTAGACGCAGCAGCAGAATGTCAATTTTGTTGACTATTCATTGTATTGATATATCAAAATAACATCTTATTTCCTCTGTATAATTATAAATCCTCATTAATAATAGCAATAAACTTTTGATTGTACATCATCTAAAAGGACTACTGTAAATGTTTAGTTATAATCCATAAGAAACAGTGAAACGCTTTAAATTTTTTCCAAGAGCAAACAAACCCAGTTGGTGATCTTACATGTTTTATTGAGAAACAAAACATATACAGCATATCTCTTAGAAGAAGTTCAAATGAATGACTGTTATGGTTTACCTGCATGCCCATGTTCGCCATCATTGGGTGCCTCTGATCATTCATTCTTCCTCTGTGTCCTCCGGCACCTCTGAAATCTCCCATGCCAAACTCTGGAAAACCTCTTCCTCGACCTCGCCCTACACGCCCTCCTCTCCCCCGGCCTCCATAGCGATTTTGTCTTTTCAGCCGTTCTTGTTCCTCGAACTCCATCAAGTCTGCCTTGGCCTGATCCGAAAGTTCTGAAAGGCAAATGGAAATAAATCTTGTTGTAAGGACCCTTTCAACAATTTCCCATACTTTCCTAAGGTGTCTTCCATTGAGGGGCCTGTAGTGATCAGCCAAATCATTAGGGAGAATGACATACAGCTGGTCAGACTGAGCTTCACAGGCTGCTGTCACACTCACACACATTAAGTTATGTTTCTACATGATATAATGTCTACTTTTGTATAATGTTTTTTTAGTAATGTATTTTCATAATATTCAATAATTAAACTAAACCACAGTCATACTTTATCAGTCATAGTCATTCAACGTATGAATGGCAGGAGTAATTTGTACCGAGTGTTTCGGGGATGTTCCTCCTTTTAGTGCCTGCATCAGACAACCGTACAACTGCGCCTTCCTTTCTCTCAGATTTGAACCGCAAACGACCAGAACCTTCCTCCTCCTCATCCTCTTCATCCGATTCTTCCTTTGTTTCTTCTTCAGGCACAGCATCTTTCTCAACCTAAAGACAAGTATTGATCTTGTAAACACCATTCTACAACAGACCTTTCTCACAGCAATTAGGGTTGATTTTTAATGATTTCTCAACCATTAACCATGGGATGATACTATGAAAAGTAGAAAGTTAATATATGATTGGCTGTTTGCAGCACCATATTGGGATCTACAGCTACCTTATGAAATGAATCCAATCAATGTACCACTCAACAAAATGTGTCAATTAGGCGTAAGGTTCTGTGCTTGCCTCTTCTTTGTCAAAGACCTGAGAGCCCCCAGCACTATCTTCCTCCTCCTGCTGCTGCTCTTCTCCCCCTACCTCCTCCTCCTCTGGGGCCTCCTCCTGTTCGACTCCATGTTCACTCTGTGGCTCATCAGCATAGGTTGTTGAGTATTCATCATCCTTCAAAGAATCCATATTGATTAGTTTATGTGATTACAACACCCTAAAGAAGTGGCAATAGCTGACTGTATATCAATCTTCACTTGATTATGGATTATTATTATGCTGATGTACAATGGCAAAAACACATGAGCATTACATGGAAAAACAAAAGGAAATGTCACATTTCTCAATCTTAACTTATTATGAACAGTCTAATATTTGGAATTGACGCTGCATAAAACTTGGCACGGTTGATGACGTAAAAACATTTTTTTTAAAAACCAAACAGTAACATATATTAAAATATTATGAAGAGGATTTTGGGGCAGCACCATGGAACCCCCCTCCAAAAAAAATTTGCATAACAGTGGGAGCAAGGCTTCATTACTATTCCTGACAGCATTTGAAATTCAATGAGATGTAAATGTTTGACATGATATACAGAAATGCAGGCACTGATAAAAACACTCCTCCCTGGTTCACTGATGGCGAAAATATAATCGACTAACTCTTCACAAATCACTCCTTTATTGGCCTCACCTTTAAGTTCATGACTCTGTTCCAAATGCATCACAGAGACTCCAACATTCCGGCAGATGACATATCAGTTTTTGCTATATCATATTAACATTTCAGTCCAACTCACGATGCAC
Source organism: Brotula barbata (assembly GCA_900303265.1). Classification (NCBI taxonomy): domain Eukaryota; kingdom Metazoa; phylum Chordata; class Actinopteri; order Ophidiiformes; family Ophidiidae; genus Brotula; species Brotula barbata. The sequence goes on along the minus strand of OMNV01009105.1, from coordinate 45,250 downwards.
TGACTTGCTCCAAATAAGTGTACAAGTGCTTTGACCTACACATCACTAACTCCAGCAAACCAACAAGGTAAATATGCCTCAGTATCAGAGTTCCTTAAAATATGAAGCGGGCATTTGATAACAAAATGCATCACTAAATAAGGTCAGACTGGAGGTCAGGCAATAGTGTTTGGTGTTGCGCTCCATTAACCTGCCAAACAACCACACATATTAATGCAGAAAAGAAAAAACTCAGCAAACCAGATGGATGGACAGGCTGCCCTAAGGGAACACAACAGCTTAATCCTTTAAACTGTTCCACATAGAATACCATGGAAATCACAAATGTCAAGCCCAAGCAGTTTAGTGACCTTGTAACGAGTTAAACATAAAAATACAAATGCACATCAACACCTGCAGACATTTTCCAAAATAGATATCTGATTCCTGGTTCTGCCTACCCGCAGTAAGAAGGTCAACATCTTATCTTGGTCTGGAAAAGAGGTACGCTAATGTATCTCTGTCAGCTACCAAACACCATCACACCTTGGTAAATGGACCATAACGGACATTTGCACATGGATCTAGTCTTATCTTTGATCCTCTTAGTCCTAGCTAAGAGGGAAGGGAAACAAATGAAAGGGAAACTCACATCAATCATTAGAAAACTGTATGGGGTGTCCTCAGCAAGGTCAATAATCTTTTCACCTGCGTGAGACTTTATCAGATCCAGTCTAAAGCCAGAGATAAAAGCCCCCCCACATTAACCTCCCTCGATTGGCAGCACATCTCAGCACAAAGCAGCTTCTTACACCCCCAAAGATACAGGGCCCAAGGTCACAATGGCATGGGGATTTGGAGGTGACAGCAGAGCATTGCCTCACGCCAAACAAGCTGTCAACACAAACTTTGTCAGCAAGATGGAGAAATTAACCTCAAGCAAGTGATAATGAATCTAATCCTCCCCTGTCTCATGCCAAGCTACATCTCCTTCTTGTGAATGGATTTTCAATCTTGACCCTCCCTATCCCATGACAAGAAAACTGACATTATCTCTTGGATACAAAAGAGTCAGACGGAGAGGGAAAGGGTGTGTGTATGTGTGTGTGTCTGCTTTTGTACGCAGATATGTGAGTAAGCAAATGTGAGAACTCACTTGAAATTCACCATCTAAGGGCTCATTGATTTGGATGTCTAGCACTTCATCCTGGTAGCCATCATCACCCATGGCTAGCTCTTCAGGGTAATCCATTTGGTCTTGCGACATTTCTGTGTCATCACCCTGGCTGTATTCCTCTGTGTACTCCACTTCATCCTGGTACCCCTCCTCTACATCTCCCTCTTCGTAACCCTCTGCACCAAGGTTCACGACATCATCTGCGTATTCTGCTTCCTGTGACTCGTCCTGCTGGTCATAGGATGTGCCCAAGCTGTATGTGGCATTGAGGCTTACATCCTGACCGCTAAAACCACAGAAGAAGCATATATTAAGAAGGCCCCCAACTTTGTCGTTGTAAAAATCTTTAATAAAATGTACTTAAACTTCAAAACATGACATGGGTGTAACTTACATCATGTCTTGATCATCATCATCACTTTGTAGAAGGTCGTCATTCAGCTCTTCATCTGATGCTTCAGAGGCATTCTGAAAAAAACACAAAACTCATCAGTCTACACAGGAACATTTTATTCTAAACTGTATTCTCTGACACACACAATTGTATTCACACACGCGTGCAAAGAGAGGGAGTGAGTGTGGTGTGTGTGTGTGTGTGAGTCAGGGATGGGGGTAGGGGACCTCCTGCAACCCCAGAGGATGCTATATTCCCATGTGGTGAAGGCAATCTGGGCAGGTCAAGACAGTTCTTTTTTGTCCACTGTACTTCCTCCTGGTTCACATCAATAATTCCCCCTGTGGAGGAGCCACCTGCTACAATTTGACTGTGCATCTAAATGTTTTACAATTGCAGGCAAATAATGTTCTGTGCTTCATATTGTTTACCGTTCCTTACATGTAAACAATTAACCATACTCAAATGCCAAATGCTGATTTGGTAAATGAATGAAAAAGAAAAGTAGAAGTCGTTTCCTCTTACCTTTTTACCTGCCAGCCAATCCTCCTCTAACAAATTCTCTTCCAAATCACTTTGTACGGAAAAAGACAACACAAAGTTAGAGGAGATAATCATAAAAGTCACACATGATTATATACTGCTATGTTTATTATTGTCACCGCTATACTGCTTTGGGAGAAAAATATCATTAACAGATTTGATTGCCTCTCAAGGTTTTTGACACCAAACAGCATGAAAACTGTAGTGAGAATACTGATACTAATACATTTTTACCATTGGTTTGTAGCTGCAATCAAAAACAACCAAAAGAAAAATTTTCTGAATCTTACAAAAATACCAACAAAAATGTGTATCTCTTGTATCTCTATACCTGCTGGAACTTTGATGAATAAGCAACAAAAAGATAAAAGGGTGAAAATACAAAAGCGGATATGCAAACAACATGATACAGGCATAAGTGATTAGTAGTTATGGTTCCTATATTGTCCTGTCATTTGTTGTGAATACACATTACAGGGTAGCATCAACATTACAGATTCAAATATGTGATTAGAAGGTCAAGCCAATATTAAAACAGTGGAGAAAATGATTTCCAAATGCTCTCTCCCACAGGACCTCCTGCGTATGTGCCTTAGAGCAAAACATTTTAACTGTGAACAGAACACTGGGGCAGAATTGTGCAACTCCCAGCATGATACTGCTCAAAAAGAGCATGCAAGCTCAATCAACCTACTACAAATATATTAAGGCAATGTTTCCGCTACATTCATGGCGGCTCAACGTGAAAATCCCTTGAGTACAATAGTGACTTATTTATCACCGTTTGCCAGCAGTCATTCTGTCACTCAAACAACAATGTCAAAGAGCACCTTTGTTTTCTGTTCCGTTTCATCCAATTACTGTGAGCTAGAGTTAATGCACCACACCATGTTTGAAACAATCTCAAATCTCCCATTATGTGATTCACAATCAACGTGTTTAACATCTTAAACTCCAAAGTAACCACAAATGAGCCTTTAAAATGTTTTTTTTAATTTCTATTGAAATCAGACAAAATGATATCATCAAATCTCAAATAAAGAGGTTTTGTTGTCATAACATCTCAAGAAATTAAAAGATTTTTAAGATGCTTTTTTCACTAGGAATGCCCAACAATTAATGGGTTACTAATTTGAAAATGGCCTTTAAATCCACCCAAAATCCTTTATATAACCCTCAACTGTTATATTACAAATAAATGTACAAGTGCTCATTTATGGAAAGGCAGTGCAAGTAACAACAGCCCAGATCAGCAGTTCAAATAGAAATCACATTTTGCAGATTATGTGGACACTCAAGTGCATATAATATGTTCATGGGAAAAAGCCTTGGTTAGGACAGCAGACTGTATGATTTACCTGTCTAGATCATCATCATCATCTTCGCCCCTCCTCCTGCGTGACCTCTCAGCACCTGGTTTGTTATATCCGAAGTCATCATCTGTGACAGAAAGCAAGTTTGTTCTACTTACTGTGTCTGATCAACACATGAGATATAATATGGAATACCCTTAGTTCAGTGTTATTAGGAAGTTTGAAATGTGGAGTTCAAACAAGCATGTGCAGACTGTGACAGGGAATATACTTTCTGAATACACATTATAAGCATTTTTGTCTGTGGGCTACTTTCATACACAATAGTGAATGGATTGAGGTGCTTATTGCATAATGTGGGTGCGCATCAAGCATCCAAACTTCCTAATGTGCAGTAAGAACGACTGCAATAGAATGGATTCATGGCATCATGCAAGCACACAGAAGAGGGTAAAGGAGATGATGGCAACACAGAATACTCTGAGAAAAACATGCTTCATAACAGAGGAATAACCAGGACAAGGTGTATTTATGCACATTTCTGGGTTTCATTGGAAACTCTGAATAACTGTAAATACATATAAATCTGACTGAAAACCTATCAAATTTATTTCAACAAAACTCATCTTTACATAAATCGTTATATAAAACGGTATACCAATATATACTCAGGAAAATTCCTTATATATAGATAACCTGTTAGAGATTGTAAGTGGTCGTGTATGGGACTAATATACTGGTGTGCATCAGACACATGTAAATAAACAGACTGACGCGAAAACAGTAGCTGGGTTGCATTCTGCGTCATTGAGAGGTGTCCTTGTATACACACGATCCATTATCTAATCCAAATTCCAACGTGGAGGGTCGGCAAATGAGCATACACCCGTGTCAATAATATGCGTTCTGAAGTTAATGTATATAACCAAATTTTTAGCACGTTTTCCTGGCTGCTTGCTTTGAACGAATAGTTGCATGTCTGTATTATAATTTCACCATTCCATCTTGGACTAAAAAGACATTTTTAAATCTCAGTTTTGACTACAATTGTTATTCCGAGATACTATATATCCATTATTCCGACGGGGATTGTTTTTCTCGTATGAGACCATTTCTTCCTAGCATATCTGCTACACTACAATTAGGTTAACGGCTAACAAATGCACTGCATTTGAGGCCTCAAAATAAACATTTCTTTGCTCGTGGGTGCTACAGTCACTCTAATGAATTTAATTAGTTGATTACTAATCATACCGTAAGATATTACACAGCGTGACGCGATAACTCTACTAAACACCGTTTCATTTACAACATGTTCCCGACGTTCCAGCTAAAGCTAATGTTAGCCGTGGCTGCGGTGCGGAATGTGGCCTAGCGCCATTGTAGCCGCAGTGTTAGCAGTTAGCATTAGCCCGTGGTTTGAGCTAATAAACTTGGCGTTATCGACAATTTCACATCATGCTGCTTACCCAGGGCGTTGGCTGACATGGTGAAGCGTGTTCCAATTAGACTGACTTCAAATCTAAACAGTACATTTAAATTATAACCATATCACCATTATCAGGACATAAAAGTGTATCTAGCTAGCTAACGAGTTCTATACGCAAGTAATATCAATCCGCGAGCAGAGCCGTGTATGCAGTGATGGTGCATTGTGGGAGGGAGACACCAGCTCCCCCCTATAGATTTGCGCTACAAACGTTCTTGTTTCTCAGATATATGATACATTCTAAGGTGTCTCTGAATATCCCAAATAAATTAAATTTTTATGGAAATTCAAAAATTCCCCCAAATAAAGATTTTTACATAATAACTTTTGTAGAAATTATGAGCTCTATGCCTTTCCATGCTGTAGACTCAATTATTGATGTACTTGTCTGAGAGGGTCCATTAAATCTATCCAGTGCTTCAAATAAACACTGAACTGTTTACAATAAAATATACTCAATTACCAAATTAATTTGCAAATGTTTAAGAGGTTAACAACATATTTATCAAGACTATGACCACTGACTTCGCAAAGCCTTACTTTAGAAAATATACACCTATGAGCTTACATATTTATCAGAGTTTTTGAATTTTCAATGAGCAGCCGTATTGGATACTTTCCACAAGTATTTATAAATAAGTAAATACTTATTATGCAGCACCTAATCAAACTATACATCAGCTACATGGCTTGCACATGGGCTATTAATTGCTCCATATTTACATGTAGTTTTATACTGTACATACATGCAACATTTAAACTGAGCTTAATTTAGAATATTATAAATGAATTTTTGTTCTAAATTTTGTCCTACACTCACCCTGTTTACAATGATCCTTACTGTAATTAGGGGTACATTTAGATACACTTACTTAAGACCTTTAAAGATGGTGGACTCTATAGACCAATGCAGTCATACTTGCATTTTTAATGAAAGGATATGAATACTTGGTGTAAATCCTTGATAGAGAGATTGATGAGAGGATTGATAGAGGCCCAAGATAAAATCTGGTAGTGTTTTCCATTATCATAATAAAAGATTTTTAATCCCACGTGGACGTATTACAACTGATATTGGTTGAGTCTGATGATAGTTTGGCTCTGACTGAGCACATAAAACTTGAGACCATCACCACCATAGGTCGTTACTCGCTATAGGCTGGGCAGCACAAGTCAGTGTTCTGTGGGATGTATGTGATTAGATTTTTAGATTTGACTCCCTGTTTGTGTACAGAGAGAGCAGAGGGAGCGAGGCTTACACCAGAGTTTAAATGCAGATGACAAGAGGAAATTTGTCTTGTCAGGGTTCAATAATTCATTTAATGACTAAGCTGGCAGTATTATTAAATTATATGATGGTTTAAAGTACAGAAGTGTGCAGTCCTGTATTTTCTCCACATCATTCTCTGTGCCAGTGAGCTTTGTGAATTGCTCACATGGCAGCGCAATTTCTGATCAGGTTGTTTCAGGTCAGAAGAGTGAACTGCAACAATAGCCTATAGTGTAGAACAGACCAAGTAATTCTTTGGATCTCTGAGTGTGATTCTGCGATGGCCACGTCCCTACTTGATTGTTCTGATGATAACTCAGTTACTTGTACCCTTAAAATTAGTGCCATAAACTGGTTTTACTTCCATCAGATCCTTAAAATGTGACTTTTCTTTGCTTTAAATGTTATTCCAAGACACCATTTATAAATCTTACCTATGGAATCATGGTATTTGGACCTTTATTGGAGTTACTCCTTTGATTTTTCCTCCATGTAAGGTCAAAGCCTTTTTATCTCAGACCAAAAATCTTTCCACCTTTGTGCTCAAGTCTGAGAGTCGGAGTTGTTGTCTGACTCTACAGTCCACACTGCAACAGAATTCTAACCCCCAAATTCTTCTTGGGCTGACAAACGTCAACAAAGACCCCGAGAGACACCAAAGAGAGGTGAGCAGTGAACTGAAGCCTCATTGTACTGGCTCATTATGGGGTCCCGCAGTGAGGAAGAAGCTATTTTGTAGCACCACAAGGTCAATATCTGAAAGCTAGAGCAGTGGAGGGGATCAGCCGTGAGATTTTTAATTTGAGAAAGCGTAAAGGGACTTTCCTAGTGAAAGACAGCCTGTGAATTCTAATGGACTGTGGGAATTGTACAGACAAGATGTTGAGTTGGCAAATGTTTTCCTTTGCTCTTAAGAAGTGATAGGAAATACAATGTATTCACAGTTAGACCATTTACATTTTAAGCAGACACTTGTATTACATATATTGCTATATGCTCTTTTTGCATATGTAATAGAAAACTGCTGTCAATGTTATCAAGCCAATATGTAATAGCCTGCAAGAAATTACATATGCATCATCCTTGAAATCCAGCCTATAGATCTAATGAATATTTCAGTTTTACCACAACTCTATAATGCGTGTGCTTTATCCATTACAATCTGCATCAACAATTGATGAGAAATTTTGACATCTTTTTCCTCAGCTGCATAACAACATCTCTATATTGTCTTATTTCATAATGTAATGTAACAATATTTAACGTGCACAACCTTCAAACAATTTCCACTTTACAATTTGTACCAATACGTACTGTACCATGAAAAGCTATAATCTATGCAGTATGAGATATGTCTATATTCACAGATTCTCTTTCCCAAGAATTTTTATTTTACTTCCAAACAGACGTGAAAGGGGAAGCTGTCACATTATATTATGGTGACCTCAATGATTGTGTGTCCTATTCCAAATCCAGCAGTTTTCCATAACAATACAAATTATAGGGTGCAAAGCTGAAGGAGACGAGACTTGTGTTTTTTTTTTAGTTAAAGGACAAGAGGCCCTTTACAACAAACTTGTCTGTACGCAAACTTGTCTGTGTAGATTTTGTCAGAATGTAGATGGCAAACTGGAAGTTCTTCTGAAGATAATGAGTTTTTGCTGACTATTCATTAGGATGAGTAATTGTCCTGAGAAAGTGATGCTGGAGCAATGAAGTGGAAGCATGTGTAGGCTTTTCTTTGATAAAATGAAGTATTCAAACCTTCAAAATTCAATTCATGTATTGTGTTTAGATGTAGACCTGGGCTGTCTGAAGCAGACTCAAAATATGCTGTGTTTTGGGGTTTCTCAAAGAGGACAGATGTGGGAATGTGTAACCATGTTCCCATTCTTGACATATAAATTTGTGATGGATTTATATGTGTTTGGATCATTTCCTCTGAGAACATTGGGGTTTGAATAAAATCTATGTCAGTCAACATTAGGGGATTTCAGCTGCACAACTGCGTAGTTTTTATGCAACTTTTGTCTTTGGGTTTATTGCATGTACACAGGCCAAATGTGTAGCCAAAGGGAAACCTGACTCATTACTTTTCAAGTTGAGTTCATATTTGTAGTGTATGAGAAGTATATTGCTTTTGATAAGTTTCTATTGTTGTAAAATTAACCCTCACACAGCTATTCATATTTTTTCCTTTAACAGAGTGGACTGTTACATTTTTCATAATTAGTCGCTGCAAATCTCTATGCATCTATATTTGATATTGGTCTGTACATATAAACCTGACTTGACATTCAGAGAGTTGGAAGGGTGTTTTTTCTAGGTTTTACAGTATTTGTTAATGAGAAATAAATTCCATCTCTATCACAATTTCATTGTCCTGTTTTAGCAGGGATGTTTCAGTGACGTGCGCTGAATGTGAAGTAGCCTATATACCATATACCATCAACCTCACTACAGCATTATAAAACATTTGGTGGAGACAACCAGTTTCCAATTATTCATTTAAATAAAAACAGGCCAAAACATATATACAGCTGTACTTGTGTGGAAACATTGCCATTTTTGTTCACTTGAGGCAAAAATCCAAGCTCAAAGAATGTAATTTAGGCTGCTCTCAAATGCATTACAGGTCAAATAAATCAGAAATAATGATATTTGACATAATTTCTCTAATACTTTGTATTTCTGCTTGAGTAAATAGGCTGCAGTCAGTGACCCACATCTGTGAGTGCAATGAACTGCTTGACTCAGACTGTTGTTTTATTCAGTGCACTGTCAACACAGGACAAGGGGCGGGCTTTAAACGTATCCGCTGTTGTTATTGGATACTACAATCATCCTGGGTTGTCGATTGGCTGCCAGCGCTGTCAATCAATCAGGCTACGGTATCGCCGCTTCCCGCGTCATTTACCGTGCACGCGCAGGACGAGCAGGCACGTAACCGCTTGGAGACTGTCTGGAGTCTGTCTGAAATTGATAAAATTGGAGATGGAGTTTTAAATCTCTCCGTACGTTCACAGGGTAGCTGCGGGTATAAAGGGGAATTTCGCCTCTTCTCCTCAAACGCCTTCGCCAACGACTCACCGAGCTCAGCCTAAATATTATTTAGGTAAACGCCGTGAAAGTTTTCCCCCCTTCTGCAGTCTGTCAGCACACAGTTCTTTATGCACAGGTAGGTAAGCCAGGCGCCAGAGTGCAAGAAGACGGAAATACACCGGATACTGCAGTACAACACGACGGCTAGCTAAGGTATTTAATACTCCGTTTTAGCATTCATTTATAGGTTAAAACTGTTAAATGTACCACATTCTCCTTAATTGAGCCGTGAGTAGCGTAATTAATAATTTGCGGTTAAAATAATGCAGATAAAATGTCTTGTTTGTTGTAAAGAGCACACTGTAGCTAATATTGTGTTTTGGAGACTTGACCTCGTTCACATAGTTCAGGAGGATGCGCAGGTGACGCACCTTTGCTGACGTTGATTATTGATTCCACACATGTATAATTTAAACGCCTTTACACTGGTAAATGAACTGGATAATTGACTACAATTTAAAGCCAACAGTCCAGGGTTAATTAAAAGACTTTGGATACATTTAATGGGTCTTTTCACACGAGTAACTCTCTAATAATTGAGTATACCGCCCTAGAAAAGGCAGAAAAAATCGTGTATAATTCTTATAGGAGTTTTTAAAAAATCCATTACAGTAAGCCTTACTTTAAAAACTAGAGCAGTTTTATTCTCCTTTCAAATTTCTCTCTATTCTGGATGCGTTGGTTGTCATTTTATACAGATTTCCCCAGAATGCAACATGATATATTTGGTAACTTTGGAAACTTTTGGCTTGAAATAAAACTTTCTTAAGAAGGTCCCATTGGTGGTTACCTAGTTCAAGAGGCTAATACTTCTCTCGGCACACCAAGGTTTCTAGAAATGCACTTTAGGCTCACATTTGGCTGAATGAATGAAGTTTGTTCTCATACTGAATTTGTATTGTACTTATTTATGCTCTCCAGGAGATCTCCATGACTGCATGTCTAAGAGGAGGGCATCACCCAGAAGACAGTTGCTGCCAACACAAGCAGGTTGGTTGCTGCAGACATGAAATAATGTTTGTTCAAGGCTACAGAGGCTAGAACACAATAGTAAAGTTAAAAACTCAACAAAAGTTGTGATGTCAGGACCCAAAATGATCAATTTTATTGAACAATTATCACCAGCTGCGACCACTTTTCATTTCAAAGCGATAATTATGTAATTATTTACCTTGCCTACCCTTTTCTGGAGCGTAACCGTTGTCAAATATAAAATTTCTAGCTATGACAGACACACTTTCATCAAATGCAAATTTGTTTTACTATACTTACATTCTGCTGTAACTGAGCTGACATGTTTGGTATCCTTGAAAATCAGTGCAATGCTAAAAACACCTGAGCAAAATAGATGATGTTTAGACTGCAACTTTGTATTTTTACTGAACAGTTATCACATGCTGGGGTCCCTTGTCATCCACTTATAGTAAACATAGGTAGCTTCAAAATTAATAAAGCCTCAAAATTGGACAAAAATTACAGCATTTAAATAATTTAAATGCACAGATATCACTGATTTACAATTTCATCAAATGTGAAATTTGTACCTCATTTAATTGACAGTGTCCTGTAAATGAGTTGGCGTGTTTGGTGTTTTTGGAAACCTGTTTCCCCACAATTTAGGAGGTTAATCATTTATGGTTGGATATTTGGGCACATGAGCTGTTACATATTAGTGCGCAGAAATGAAAAAAAGTGGCATTTTTAGATTTTAAACAAAACCAACATGGAAGTGCAACTCTTCCTGTCCACCAGATCTCCTGCTACCTCAGACATATCCTGTCTAGACACCTCTGCTCTGTCATTGCAGCCCTCTGCAGACAGTGCAGTCATATGACTAAGTTGGGACGCCTTCCTCCCTCCTCCCACTGTCTGCTCTTTTGGGGCAAGATGGCTGCTGTAGCATTGTTGTAACCTATGTCTTATTGTGATGGGATTAATGGAATGTAAGAAAAACATGGGATGGATGGTCACCCGTAACACTGAAATATACTGAAATGATATAGATCATAACTGCCCAGGCTTATCTAGTAGCACACAGAAGTGTAAATGCAAACTTTATAAGGATATTTTCCGGCGTAAATTTGTTGTTTTCTATCAATTACATGATCCCCAACTCCTGATCACAGCAAACCAATTTCGCAGTTTGAATTTTTTCATGTACATCCTGCTTTATTTTGAATTGTATTCCGTAGTTGTTTCTCCGGCGCTAAGTCTCTTACTGGGACTTTTCAGCCATTTTGTCTGATTCATCACTACCGAAGCCTTCCACTCTATGTGAAAATGCTATGAACAACCAAAATGTCACCGCGTGTATTAAAATGCAAGGGGTAATCAAAATATTTCTCTGTTTGTCATTAGTTATCTTCAATATTCCTATATTTAGGCCGGTCACATCTAAGACGAGATATTTAACACTTTAAATAAATTCTTGGAAAAATGTTTGGAAGTGGAAAAACATTTCCATGGCCAGAGTATCAACACAAATATATTTTGTTCTTCTCATCTTTACTTGTTGTTCAAAATTAATCTAACATAGTATATGGATGCTGTTTTTATGATGTAATTTATAGAAATAATCATATTTGGATAACTGAAAGTCGCTCAATGCAAACTGATCACTTGTCTGAATATGATAAATTCCTCCAGTTGTGTTACTCATTATTTAGGAGGCAAAAGTAATCCAGCACAGATATGTACTATGAAAGCTCTGTTAATTTTTGCTATAGCCCACAAGTGTTTGAATAGATGAGAGTAGATAAGATAAAATGTCAGTTTTTACGAAAGGGGGTTAGTATCACAAACACACATTCACAGGGTTGGGTGAATCATCAAAAGTGTGTCTCAATATTTTTTTCCAAGTTTCAGTAATATATTGCGCTAATAAATAAGGTGTGGATAAAAATATCTGCAGCTGCTTAACGGTTTCACTCTCCACTTTTCTAGGGAGTGCAGAGACAATATTGTCTGCTGTTAAAATCGCTGCAAGCCACACTTTAGTTAATTTCACTCATTGAGTCTGTGATGTTTATCTGTTTGCCCTATCAGTGACCAGCCTGGACAGATAACTTCATCATCACCAACTTAGTGCATACTTGTCTGCTGTCAGACAGCTCTTTTCGTCTCACCCTGTCATATTCCTTAATGGTTTATGAGTGCCCGTTGATTATGTTTTCACTGGATTGTAGACGCTCACTTAAACATGCAATCACTTTTATCTTTGCAGGGCTTGCAAACGTGAACCAGGGTCTGACAAAAATGAATGAATGGAATTGCTTTTAGAATGGTAAGAAAGTTGTTAGAGCATAATATATTTCTCTTGTTAGAGATTGTTTTCCATTGATACTCAAGAACTGACAATTTGTAGCATCTCTGTATTTATTATCAGAATATGCCTTTTTTTTTTTAAAGCACAATATGGCAACGATGGTGCATCGCGAGAGTGGTCAGGGATACGTAAAGTATGTCAGGTTATTTTTTGAGAATGGTCGCTGTTGTTTGTATATTGTGTTTTTATCTACCGTGTGGAAAACAGCAAATGATCTATTCTAACTCAGATTCAGATTGAGACTTTTACAACAGTGCTGAAATTTTAAGTTCTTTATTGTATAAATTCAGTGGCACTCGAGACCAGCAGAACATTTTATTTATCAGTTCAGCTTTACTTCACACATCTTCAAAGTACAACATTTTAAACCGAACGTCCAATATTTCACTCAGCAAAATGAAAAGTTGTACTAAATGTCTATTTTTTCTGTGCTCATGACAACATAGTGTACTTAATCTCTTCCCTTGTCTATCACAGGACATCCATGACCTCTTGCGAGCTGTCATGTCTTCACGTCTTTCACTTTGGAAGTGTGTTCAGCTAAATGGTAAGAACTCAGTTGACCTGTTCATTAAAACACACTTTGAGTTGTGAAAAGCAATTTTAGGAATGTTTTAAGGTGCTGCAGTGAGTGAGTGTTGTTGCCTGGGGGAAAGATGAGTCTGCTGCACAGACCAGTGTTTACTTTCCAGAGAATGAGCTCCAATTCTAGATGATATGATGCTGAGAAATGGTGCATCATTCACAGTTTGCCCGTCATTTTTTATTAACAGTGATTTTTTTGATCTCTTCATAAGATAATCATGGATATGGATAACTTTCACTCGAGGCTTAGCTAGAAAATGCTGATGCAAGAACAGTTCTGAATGCAGATGCTGTAATTCTATTGGCTGGTTGTCTCCAGCCAGAGTGTAGTCACGAGGTCTAGCATCATAATGATGTCTGGAGAAAACAGGCTTTCATCTTGGCTCTAATGTTGGTTGAGTTCTAATGAAAAGATTTCTTGGTTATTTCTGTGCACATACATGGATACATTTGAGCAGATTTCAAAGCATTTCTCTGTATACCAGCAGCAGCTGCCATTGTCTGTTGTTTAAAGCAGCAGCTTTGTAATGACGCAGCTTCCTTCGACACTGGTGTGCCATATTTTAAATCAAGGCCTGCATTGGATTTTAAGGGGTCTCCTGGCAGTCTGCCAAAACATGGACCCATTTGCCGGCTCGCTCACAACATCACAACTGCACAGCTGTGACTCTTAGCTGCTTGTAGCCTTTGCTAACAAAAAACCAGCAGCGTCCATTTTAGGTCTGAGGCAGAAAGACGAAATTTGAAATGTATCTTGTAGAAAACGGAATGTGAATCCACGGCACATCGCTTGTTAGGAAGGTCGAAGAAAACCAGCGCATTAAATAAACGAGTCAAAGCAATATTATTAAAATTATATTGAACAAACGTGTACATGCTTTTTTCTGTCAGATTGCGCCTTTGAATTTTTTGATATGCTTTTTATGGAGCGCTGCACGATTTACGTATAAGCCCAATTCTGTTTTTGTATTGCATTTTGTTTAATATTTTTACGTTATTTACAAATATGTTGAAGAAAATAATTGATATCATCTACAGAAAACGTACCTCAATAAAGACAAAAAATGTTGACGTACTAATTAAATTCCATTCAGCGAACTATAGGAAATTTAGCATCTAAATAATAGGAACGTTATAGTTTGAAATACCCTAAAATGTAAACATTATTACGAAAACCGTCTGTGCTTTTTTTGTCGTGTTTTTTATCGTGAAAATCACCCAAACTTTAAATTCAGCAGCAGCATTAGTCCGTAAAGAAATTTGTGCAAACATTTTAAAAATATGTTCAAAAATGGAATTCTGAGAAAATATTGAAGTTTTGGTAATTTGCTATTTTTATTAGGTGAATATAAGAATTATTTGTTTTAGTTGCTTTTGGATTTTGTGTTATGCACAGGTTTTATAAAACATCATTAAACAAATACTAAATACAAATGTGGTCATTAAATAAAGCCATGCTTGTTAATTGCGTCTCATAAACATTATTTAACATCAAGGTACGAAATTTGTGTTTCAACACGATAATAAAGTTTACCGTAAAATGAAAACACACTAAAATTCTTCAAATGTATTTAGTTTCTGGTTTCTGTGTTCATAATGAGGCATGTAGTTTGACAATATTATATTTAGCTGATATAGGTGAATTATGCGGTATGGAGTTATCAGTGTAATAACACTGTTGTGGTCACATTAAAAATAAGTACTGCTCATATCGACAATCCCCTGAAATTCTTGATTGTTTAGCTTAGTCAAAATGCTTACTTACCATCTTGGTCGTATGATAAACATCACGGATGTAATGTATATATTTTACAAACTTTTTTTAAACAAATTTTTCATTTACCAGAGAAAAAAAAATTGAAGTTATGACAGAAATTGGAAATTACAGTAGTAAAAGCGATGTATATATCTTAATAACGAAGGCCAATGAATGCTTGCAGGAGTTGAAAATACTGTATATTGTGATGCTGAACTGCAAACTGCCTGTCAGTAAAAGATTTAAATGACCTTTAACCCTTTAAATGCTTTTTTTTGTTCACTGAAACGTTCACAAGAAAGCCAGAATGTGTTCTGATGCCACAAACACAACAGTGGCTGTCAGTAACATATTAAGCTGGGCCTCTGCATATAGAGAGATTGAAAAGGCACTGTGGGTGCAAGTGCATGTGTTGTGGGGTCACGGTGAAAGGAGGAGGTCGGATTTACGAAACCTGTAGATCAGGAGGGTTTTTTTTATGCATGCAAACCTGTTGACCTTTGCAAGTACGCTCTCTACAGTACAACTTTCCATCACGCAAACAGGCAGTACGGACATTTCTCACTGTTACTTTTTACTGTTATTTTCGCTGACCACACTTCTGTTAACTTACTACGTATTTATGATGACTGCAGAAAGTTGTTTATCGGGTGTATTTTTGAAGGAAGAGGATTTGAGAGATGTAAAATAGATACTCGATGAGTGTTAAGAAAGCTCTCAGCGCCTGCAGATAGCAGACCTTTGTGTTTATCCACCACACCACTTACTGAAGATTTAGCAGTTAGCAGGGATTTGCATTTTTAGGTGCATCCATAACTGTGTCAACATCAAATAAAAATAATATTACATCCTCATTAGAAGTAGCCTGGCGTGCTAAAATTGCACGGCGTCTATACTGTAAATGTCAAGCCCACCACAGTTGTAAGTAACATCATTATTCTTGCGCTTTGTGAAAGGTAAGTAAATAACTTGCTTTCAGTGTGAATGTTACATTTGCCTGTGCTGTTTGTGATCCAGCCAGTGAGGTGCACACGTAGTGTGTCCATTCCCACTCAGCTGCCTAGCATTGACAGCTCTTGCAATTCCTCCTGTTTTTTCATTTGACTGCAAATCCGTCAACCACTGCCTTTTAAATGGTGTGTGCTCATCTATAACACCCTCATAAGCAATACAAAGGAAGCTGCAGGCCTGGGTGACTGCTGTTAGACGGCAGTGCAAGGTTGCATGTCTGCTTAAACTGAACAGCAGCCTGAGCAAGTGCTTACTTTCTGCAAGGAAAGTTTTGGCCTGAGTTGAACTTTGACTCGTTTAACTCTTAACTTTATAGCCCAGTATCACATATAGTGTGTTAATGGGTTTTACAGGTGTACACACTTCTCAATCCAGCCCAAAGCTCTCTATAGGAGGACAAGCAAAACTGAACGTGTAAGGAAAAAAGGAGGAAAACGAATTTGGACCCAAATTTGAAGCAGATTATGTTAAGATTTTTTCATTTTGTGATCAAGGAGATTGGGTCAGCATATTGTCATTATCAGGTCTGACCCATCTATATCGATAAACTGAAAAATAGTGGATAGCCTTTGTAGGTAGAGGAATTAAAACTCAATTGAGAAATGATGTATTGATCAATATTTGTGTTTGCTCATATTTTTCTTGTGAATCCTGTGACGATTTCTTTTCATTAACACCTGCTCAGCTGTGATGATGTTCTCTGTCAATTCACGTTAGAGATAACAGACATATTTGTGATGCAGATATCAGCTGATATCATATCCCTTCACATCGGTCAGGTTGGCCAGATTATTGAATAATGGAAATGTCACTTTGTGCTGTATTTTAATGTCTTTTAGCCTCTGCAGTAAAAATTACATTGCAGCACACCCATTTAATTATGCAATAAGTCAGTTTAGCAGCAGCACGTACAGAACAGCAGTCTTGGATTGTGTGTTCTGTGTGAACATTGACGTCCCTATATTTAGCTGTGCCCAATAATCCTGAGTCATACAAACTAATTCTGTGTAATCCTGTCTCATTCTCACTTTATCCATCTTTATGTTGAAACTCCATTAATGTGCAGCAGTATCTCTAGAATTCCGGAGCTTTCCCGACAGCTTCCACATGGATATGTGAGACTTCAGGGTGTGTTTGCATTTTTCTCTAATTGGGATTTATTTAAACACACCTGGAATACCTGCTTTCAATTTGCCATTTGACCTTTTGTGAATTAAGATGGAAAGGCAGCGTTAGAGCTAGTCCACCCTGCGGTACATCACAGCTAAGGAAGGCTGCACCATGACTAATTAGTAAATCTCACCACTCTCTAAGGTGAAAAAATGGTTTCTTGTGCAGTAGCGGTGGGGGGTTGATGAGTAAATACCCACCTGCACCAAGTTGCGGTAACCTAATAAGTCTCCCTGGATGTTGAAAGTGAATATTTCATATTTCACTGATCTCTAACAGCTTCATGCTTGTCTCATATTTGACTCCCCATAAGTCGTCTAAGATGAGGAAAGAGGAAATTCAGACTGCAGGGTCTCTATCCTGTCACACAATGGCGTGGAAAGGTCAGGCCTAATGAAGTCGGGGGTGTGACCCCTAGTATTCAGTGACTTTGCATGGGCCCCCATCCCACTGCTGCAACCATGCCGGTTAATCCCCGTTTGATCCTAATTGATAGGCATTAACATGATCCTTATCCAGGAGCTGTGTTTTGTCTTCCACAGCCCTTCTCTCTGGGTGTCAGTGACACAAAGTGTGAAAGCGTTAAACCAAATGTGAAATTGATATTTTTCATGTTTGTGTGCCTAAAACCTGGCTGTGTTCTAAACACTCACACAAAAGTGCTCAATGTTCAGCATTTGCCCTCTGCGGCTCTTAACAGGACTTAGCACATGACCCCTAAAATCCGGCTGTAATGTGAATGGTAACAGCCCATTTCCAGTTTGTTTTCCTCTGACTTCTTTTATCTTAATCACTAGGTGATTACTGCCTTTAACGGTTGACTAATTACACACTTTAAAATGTCTATAATGAGGTTGACTAAGTGTCTGTGTCACTTTTATGGAACTGCTAAGAGAGTTCTGAAGTGCAGGTGCTGTTCAAGTTCCCAAGGGTTTTCCTCGTATCAATTTTGTCTTTTTCTTGAAAAATATTGTAGTATTAAGGAAAATGCATCATCTTAAATTCTATAATATTCACAAAATCCTTTTAAAATATGCTGATATTAATCATCGTTGTCTACACACCGACAAAAAAAATCAGAACTTCGTAGTTACTATTTTGGTTCATTACAGCAAATAGAAATAGATCTCTTCGTTTCATAAATTCTTTATTCTCCACACATATATTTTGCCAATCACACAAAATAGTTGCGTTTGTACTGACATCAGTTATCGTATGTGCAGTTGGCAGATTGAGTGAGAAAATAAGGGTGAATTTCGATGAGCTCTATCTTTGGATCAGTTTGGTCTAACATTTTGGAATAAACAAATGAGCCTTGCATCAGATTTCCTTTACTTAGAAACACTTTTTAGGACCGACGTTAAATTGTTGTATGTGTTAACAGAGGTTTTGTAGGTCCTGCACTGCCGAACCTCAGCATCAAAAACCCCTGCGAATCCACGAGATCCTGCAGGACATTGATAATCAACAGATGATTGAAATTTTTGCAACAAAAAACAAATAAAGATAACCTGATTACTGCGTAGAAAGAAGACATTATATATTACAAAAAATGAATTGTGCCTTTGTAAAATAAAGGCAATTTGTATCAACCCCACGATCCAAACGAACACGAAAGATATACTTCTCCTCTTTGTACTGTATGTCATATTTCGATTTAATATTTCACGCATTTCTAATTTCTAATTTTTTTTTACTCAATTGAAATATTCAATGCTATTGAACACTGTTGTTAATTTTGTAAAGGTAAGCAGCAGACTGGATACAATAGCTGCTCGAAGAGGGCCTGATTTACAAACGAGCGTCACCTGCTGCTGATTTTAAGCCATGGTAGTCTTTTGTACATTTTATTGTCCAAACAATAAGAAAGACAGTTTTTTCACAGATGTAGCTTTAGGTTGTCGTACTCTTTAAGGCTAACCACTTCCATTTGTTGTTTTTTTTCCTCAGTACACTCAAATCTCGGCAGTGAAGAATCATGTCTTTTCCACTGTGCTCAGTAGTGTGCAACAGCCCACTTTAGCTGCGAAATGCCAGGTGTCGTGTTGTTCTTGTTGGTTTCACACGGTGACTCACGTCCCTCAATGGGACACAGTCCTCTGGTCTCTATAGGGTTGATTGTTATTTCTAGCTTGTTTGTTTACTGTAAATAATGAGAATTCTGTAAGGCCAGATGACATAAATGAGAGATTGCTATGGAAAAATCACTAATTATGGTGCTGGAAATCTACGAAGTGGGACTGTGCTTGTGTACTTCACTGGACTGGCACCACCTGCCCCCTATATGTCATAATGACTTCACTTATCCCACAGTTATAAAACTGAGCCTGTTCTCAAACCCCAACAGACACAAATGCAGTATGTCAGTGGTAGGTTCAACTCCATCATTTTCTTAAACTAAAACAAGCAAATGCACATGGAAAATATCCAGAATGGAGAGTTGCAAGTATTGGAAGAGGATGAGAGTTTGGAGTAACATTTAGCGATTCCCCCTCAGTGTTGTTTTCATCACTGAGACAGTAGAGAAGTTGAGAGGGTCACGGCATTGGAGAGAAAGTTGTAGAAATAATGCCAAGGCCAGTAGTGGTATGTATTGTTCCAGGACATCATCTCTGGGCAGATGTTTTAGTTTCACCTGCAGGCAGAAAATCTTTTGCTTTTTTTGAGTTTGCATGGATAGACGAACATTTAGAAGAAGGTCAGAGGCACGATTGGTGATCAGATGCTGTATGTGATTTTGGCTCCCTCCTCTCCGTTATGTTTTTATGGTTGAGAAACTGCCAAAGTAGTTCAAGAATATAAAGCACTATTCATAAGGGTTCAGTTTTGTACAAGTCGATATGTGCACGATAGCCTTGTAAGTAAATGGTAAAGGAAGTTTTAACATTTACACCCTACGTGGATTCAGATGCGCAAACTGGCTTTAACCCACGTTGAGCAACTGCCTGCCTCCTTTAACAGCAGTAACTTGGCAAAATCCACCATTATACTTAAAATATAGTGTTGTCTTGTAACCTGCTTACCTCCACTTAACTCCATAAACATCTATTGTGTAGCTCTAAACTAAGTAGCACGTTCAAGTTTATTTTCTTGATGTCCATTTCAGTATTATTTGCAACAAAGCCAAAAACTAATTTTTGAGTAAAAATAAGCACAAACTTCATCAGTTTGTACATTGGTTTTGACTTCCATTAGTACAAACTGGAACAGTGAACGTGGTGGACAATTAACAATGTTTAATTCCTGGTTTAGATCCAAGTCCAAGTCAGTGTTTGATATTTTAATTCTATGACTTGCTTAGTACACAAGAAAAAGAAAAGCGGATCCAAAAAGCAGTGAACAGATCATTGTCCTGAACTATATATACAACGCTGTACTATATACTTATAAGCATTAATGATATGTTGTTTTTTTATTACCAGTCACTCCTGAAATTAGTCCTGCAATGAGTCACATACAATCTGTGTTGTAGTACTCGCAGGAGAGAAAAAGAAGACCTTTTCACCATGTCTGTTGTAGATGTTTTAGGTTTATAGTAACTAAAACTCTTCTCAGGACATAGATATAAGTAGATGTTTTGGGTTTTATGTAATGATACTTTATTGATCCCTGTATTGAAATTAATGCTCTGCATTTTTACCCATCCTCAATGACGAGCAGTGGGCAGCACACGCATTCACATGCGAACACACACACATAACGCACCCATGGACGAGCTGCAGATCTTCCACCTAATGCCTTGGTCGGGGACAATGGCAGGTGTGATTAGCCTAACATACATACATATTTTTGTGTGTGGGGGAAACCCGAGTACTTGGAGGAAACCCATGCCGACACGGGGAGAACGCGCAAACTCCACACAGAAAGATGCAGAGATTGACCCGGTGATTCGAACCCACAAACTTCTTGCTTTGAGGCAACAGTTCTACCCACTACTCCACAGTGTACGTTGAAAAATAAGGAAAGAACTGTGATAAATGATTTGTGAAGATGGAAAAGCAGGAATACAAAATTTAACCTTATTGGGTTATGTATGTGTATTATTTTTCAGTTTAGTTCACTAGACAGTAGGTTTGGCTGCATTGGAAAAGAAGCTGATAAACGTATTCTTTTGCCGTTGATGTTTAACTATCTTGGCACTCGATTGGCCCTCAGGAATAGCATGTAGACAGGAGGAATGTTTGCCGGAAAACTGTTTTGAATTGGAAAATGTACCTTCAAGGTTCGCAAGACGAAGTCAAAAATTGGTCTGATTTTGTACCAGGCAATGATGATCTTAGCGTATTCCATAAATGTTATACAGTCTGTTTACAGATTAATGGAAATACTGTATGTCGTCATGTAACTAAATACCCACAGCCTTCATTATTTAACCCCATATATAATTGCTACAAAAGTGGAGGCAATGCAGGTTTCATGACACACTGTATTGATGTCAGTGCAGAGGTTTACTCTGAGATTAGATGGAGATTCATAGAAGTGAGTGTGATGTCGGATTGCAGACCCCACCCAACCATCTATTTTGCCATTGATACCGTGCATTTTCCAGTTTTAACAACCACATCCGTCTCTCTAGAGTGGTCCAGTCAAGTCTGTGGTGCCATTTTGTTCTGTCTCTCACCTCTGTCTCTTACTTCATTCGGTGCTGTCACAAATTATTATTTTGATTCAATAAATTCCTGACGTCTTCATTTTGGAATTGTTTAACCGGTATGACATTACATTTCTGATATGAATTGTCGTACGTGTACACCTAGGCAGAGACAACAGTGAAATCTGGTAGTTCATTAGTATTGGAGCAAGGCCAATTTTCCCAATATAAGGAGTATGCAACTTATCCAAAATATGTAGGTATTGGAGTTGTGTGTGTGTGTGTATGTATAGTTCATCCACAGTTCTTAGCCTGTGCCGGTCCACAGTTTAATAATTTTTAGCTTTGTTATGAATTTTTATAACAAATCTTGGTGTGGTAGTCCCATGTTGACAGTCTTTACAAGCGACCACCTCAGTAATGCAGGTTTATCTTTCTCCTGACAAAAGCATTTAAGATCAAGGACAGCCTCACCTTTGCTACTAATGAGGCTGTTTATTTACTGAATTTCCTTGTGGACTTCACTGTGAGTGAAAAACAAGCCATGCATAGCGGAGCTCAGAATCAGCATTAGCAAAGCAGAACTCCAAAAGCCCCAAGTTACACTTGGGGCGACACTATAACATCATGTCGTTTGCTCCCATTTTGTTCACACCTGGACAAAGTCATATCTGATTTAATCGTCATCTTTAAAAGAAAGCAGTGAGTCCCGATCATTAGTATGATGCTGTGATTTTCACTTTTGAGGCTTTTTTCAGTTGGTAGATACCAATTAGAAAACAATTACTACAAATTATTTCATGTACTAATCATTCTTGGTTAGTACATGAACAAAGCACCGCTTTTATTTTCTATGTAGATGACTCATAACCGAAAAATATTTGACATTTTAGACTCCACATTGTCACTTGATTGTCCATAGTCGTGTTGTTGTTTAGTGACTGGTATACAGTTGCACTGACAATACAAGAATAGAATAAAAAGTATATTGTATTGAACTACAAGTCTGAAGTAAGTTGATAAATATAAAAAATGTTGTTCCAAAGGTCAGACAAGTTATGGTCCAATAAGTTACGAACATCAGAGAGCACAACGCATATATATCTAAATTGCAAGCGGACAAATTATTGCACAGGCCAAGGGATCGGTTAAAAATTATGATGACATCCTTCAAAAGAGGATTTGAACAAACTGAGATATGACAGATTAAGTACACAATCTATGGTTGGTGACGACTGCTAATTTGTTAAAACTCTAATACGTCCAAACCTTGTAAGAACGATTTAGTTACCTCACAGTTACAGTGTTTGTTAGTTGACTACATACTCCTGCACTGGTTTTTGTTTACCGCCTTACGTCCTGTAGATTCTACTGTCAGATGAATTATATTGCTTACTCAGTGCAGTCCTATTCCCATCTCCAATCTGCCCACATGGTCCTTTGCCATATATGTTAGTTTACACTGATGAAGAGCCTCTTGGTGTGGATATTTAGCAGTAATGATGATGTATGTGACACAGTTGAGGCGTGTTCTCTACTTGGTGCAGAGCAGAGTTGCTTGAATCCATCAATGGTTTGCAGCTTTGCTCATCATAGCCCATGTACACTGCTTTATTTGCTCATGTAAATTGGTTTCCAATCTCTGCGTAAACGCGTGAGGCTTTACTGTATGTTTGCTTATCTGTCCAACCGTCCCATCTATTCAAACAGCATTCCTTTCATTTAAGTGCTGTGTGCTGGCTGGGCTTATTCTTTTTCCTGGGACCTTTTCTGTTATTTCGGGACCAGATGGCGAGGGGCACGGAAGAGCCTCTTTTGTCTGGGCGCCCCTGTGAAAAGAGGCTGTCCTCCTTAATGTAATCAGTGGCACCGGAAGGGTCCATTTTGGGCTGTGAAAGAAGACAATCGGGTCTGGACACGTTTAGATTACAGAAACACAGAGTTCATCTCTCAACCCTGCCCCCTTTTGACCAAGGCCCTGGCATGGAAGATGCTCATCTTTGATCAGTGGAGGGTGGAGGCGCTGATCCGACCTCACGGGGGCCAAAGGCCAGCCCCCCCTGCCCTGTTTACCCTGCACTTGGCTGCTGCTGACACCTCCTTCCGGAAAGAGCCAGGGGGGGTGGTGGGTTGGTTTGGGCATGAAGGGGGGTCGGGTGTTGATACCATGACCTGTCTAGACACCGTTGCTTGTTGCCCTGGTGTTGCCAAGGGGACATAATGAACTTTGACCTCAAATATAGTTGGTTAGGAGCCACACTGGTCATCCAAGAAAGATATTTTTTTTCCTTTTTCCTTTTGGTTTGGGGTGGTGGGGAAACGAGGCGGTGGTTTGGCTGTAACCTACATAATGGGGAATCTGCTGGACGGGGCTACCAGCATGAATATTTTGCCAAAACTTCCAGTTTTGATTGTGTGGTGTTTTCAGCAGAAGAGTTGTGCTGGATGTAGAAGATTTTTGCTGAGTAAGGCTTTTGCTTTTGGCCCAACTGCTACTTTTTGGAAATGTTATTTGTTTGCTACTCCCATGTTGAGATTTTTGGAACAGCAAATATTTTGACATTTCCACCTATGACACAAAGGCATTCTCTTTTTTTTGTTTTTTCATTTGAAACACTTTTGGACATTTTAAATGCTGTAAGTATTTTTTTAAAAATATTTATTTT
Organism: Brotula barbata; assembly: GCA_900303265.1. Lineage (NCBI taxonomy): Eukaryota > Metazoa > Chordata > Actinopteri > Ophidiiformes > Ophidiidae > Brotula > Brotula barbata. The sequence continues at coordinate 20,879 of OMNV01009105.1, read as the reverse complement.
ATCTTAGATGTTCAAAATGTTCTAACTTTGACGTTATTGTATTCCTTCCGACTGTAAAGTCTTTCTGTGCTTATTTTACGTTTTGTCTGATTGAGGTAAATATACATTTTCCCAGCTTGTTTGGACATAAATGCTATATTTACCTGTTGTCAGTTTTTGGCCTAAGTTCATATTTTGATGAGAATGTGATGAAACGTACTGATCACTCAACCTGTACAGTACATGTAGAATACACACAGTGGGCACAGTGGGTTAGTTTATTTGTTGTATGCACTTTAAAATACATGAGGGCGTACATTAAAATGCCCTCAGCAGAAATTCAAAATATATAAAAATACATATAAGCTCAAAAACACATGAAATGACAATAATACACTGTAACAGTAATAACATAAAGACAGAGGTGGACGTGAGACGTGATAATTCTTAAAATGTGCTCCTGTTTAAAACAACACATGGCATGTATTTATGATTTAAAGAAAATAATCGAAAATATGACAAATGAGCCCTACACATTGTAGAAACACAGACAGTGCAACAATACGAGGCACGTACATTATTTTGAGTTCCTGCATATTTTATGCCATTTGCTTATTTAATGAGTCTGTTAATGTAAAAGCAATTAAAAGGATGTACGTCTTTCAAATAATAATACGGCGAGTAGTTTATGTTGTTTTGTTTGTTGAAATGTGTCACATTTTGTTGTCCTGCTATGGCCTGAACCAAATCGCAGTCAAACGCGTGCACTGGCTTTGATGTTGTGGCTGTTCCTCTAGACTGGGTGTAGACGTTCCATCATGGCCGCCACCGCTGCCAACCCCGCCCTCTCGTCTGCCACTCAGAAACAGTTAAAATGGCAGGATGCAGCAAAATGAGTGAGCGAGCGAGAGAGAGACGCCCACCTCAGTGAGCGAATGCTCGACATAGTGATTTATAGCGGAAGAGATTCCAAAAATTTTTTTTCCTGTGATATAAGATATCAAGAAGTCGGGGTAGGTCAATAGTGCTGAAATCAGTGAGCGGCTAGCCCGACGTGCCATCGTTATATCTATATTTCACCAAAACGATGACTGATGATTGTTTTCTTCAGCCACAATTCACCCTCTGCTGTATTTGTGTAAAATTGAATATGGCCGTACACTCTAGGAAAGGAAATCTGTGAAATTCACAAAGCCGTTATCAGCGATGCATTACGCTAATTTTTTCTCGACATAAATGCAGACAAATTGAAAACTTGCATGCTAAACCTGCATATAGGGATTAAATGAGGCCCTTATTACGCTGAAATGGAAATGTGTTTCTCGAGCTCTTCACTCTTTTTTTTGGCTAGATGCCATTTTGTTTCCAAATTATTGCTTGGAGCTTCCATGGAGATGAACAGTAACTATTATTATAGCAGACTTACATCCTGTGGTTTTTATATGCTTTAAAAATTAGGTTCTTTTCTTCATATCAGTCTATCAAAATGGAATCTGTTTGTTTGGAGTATTACATTCTGAGGTCATATATTTCAGTGGCTATATCCATTTTTAATGGAGAAAGAAAATACAGAGGTTAATGATCATTGATCACCTTATACAGTTTGCCAAAGTCTCTGAAGACGAACTTTATTATTTCATCCATCATTTCATATTATTTCAATACCCGTGAAAGGCTATGCTTGATCAGTGCTCTTCCTAATGAGATAAAGACACATTTTGGCCCATGAAGCGTAGATGTTTGTATCCACTCTCATTAAACCATCTAAAATTAGGCATCACAAACAATCGCTTTCTACCTTTGCAGGATTTGACTGCCACTTCATAACAACTCTATCCACCTCCTACCTAAGCCACAGTGTGAGGAACTGTAATGTAAATGTCCAAATCCTCCTATTTTTAGGCCTTTTTACTCACTCTGAGTGACATTTTGTTATTGGCTCATCGTGTGAATGTGTTTTTATTCCTCCACAGTGTAGAGAGCTGCTGCTGGACCAGGAGGAAGATGTCACGCTAAGGATGAGTTTTGGCGATGATGTTGCTGCTGTTGATGTGGCGTCGAGCACTCACTTTGTGCCTCTGTCAGCTATGATGCGTAACCACCGAGTGAGTGACAGGCCGGTCCCCGGAGAGAGCAGGGGGCCTGAGGTGAGTCAGATGTACCCTTGACCCTGTCTAGATGTGTGTCAGCAAGCAACACTAACTCAGTAAAAAAGGCCAGAAACAGCATGACTGTACAGTGTACGTCTTCATTTGGTGGCTTAGAAATATATATATATATCCTGATGCTTGAAGAGACCACTATAAAAAGTTTCTACATATGATGTCACAGGTAGGTACGCACGCGCATGACTAAAATTTCCAGTATGATGTTTATTATTGGAATCCTTAGTTTGTCAAAGGTTTGGATTCGAGAAAACGTTCTGCGGCCACTGATGCACACCAAGCATCCTTTGTACGGATTCATAAAGACACACAATTCTTTCAAAATTTTGTTGTGTACAATGTCAGCGACTTTTTCTTTACTGCAGCATGTTTGAATCAGTATGTTGTTTAACATTTGAAGTTTAAAATTAACTGAATTTGTGTAAGTTTTAGGGCTGGATTGAATTTGTGTCAAGATGGTTTTTCATTTAAGGACTCGTGCTTCTGCTTGCCAAAGAGAAACCACGCAATCAATAAATAATTTTCAAAAGAGAAGTACCAGTTTTGCAGTTCCTTTTGCCATCTCTGACTTTGTGCCATGACCACAAACCACAACAGATTGCCTTGAGTGTATCAAAAGTTTTATTTGTCTGCTATGTTGTCTGTATTTTGAACAAAGCTGTAGTCAGGATCAGAAATTGCAAAAAATTAGGACAGAATTGAATTAAAACTGAAACAGACAGCGCAGTGTGTGATCCTTTGAAAGTGGATTCAACCAAAGAATAAATATTTCATAATATATATATAAAACTCTCACTGGTGCCTGTTTTTCCACAGAATCAAAATTTGATTTCGTCAGTTTTTTGGTAATCCCTCCATCATTTCAACAATGTCAGACAAAACTTTTTACACACAAATTTGATGCAAGATGTCATGTTTTGATTCAATCCAACCGGAGAAAAGCAGAAAGGAGGAGGCAGATATGGTGAGGGAACAGAAGTGGAAGCTTTTTTTCTGAATTCCCTTAAGTGAACAAAAAGAATCTTTCGTGAAAAGTCTTGCATCTTCTTTCAAGGGTCACTCAAACACGGTGTGTGAAATGAGAGTTGCCTGGGTGTGACTTTTCCAGAAAGCATCCGGTTACTATTGTCTGGCCAGTCAACTTCTGCAGGCCCCAGCGCCCTGACTTCCATACATGAGAGATCAAGGGTTACCAAGGTGCTTTAGAGAAGAAGGGCTCACTGTGAGAGGAGACAAACCAGTCCACAAAATACTCATTTCCTTTGCATGTTAGGTGCCCTAGTGGGGTTTCAGATGGGGTCACTGACACAGCCACTGGGGTTTAGGCTTTTTCCAACTCTCCCCTTTATGAAAACTGCTGCTTCGCTTTTCAGTGGCTTGTGGCTGGTATCTGGTGCCTGTATGTGGCGTGATAATACACAGAGCACCAAGTTTGCCCAAAGGAAAGTTTGATCACACTCTGACTGTTTAGTCAGTGCCAGACAGGAGCACCTCATGTAAAAAAGGTAAAAGTAGTTCTGTCCACCTCTCTTTCTTGCCAAAAAGTTCAGTCACTGAGCCACGGCATTAACTTGTATTCTAACAAGATTAAAATATATTCGTCCTGGGGATTAGCATAGTTAGGTGTCCTTTTGCCTCTTTTTTCCTGCGCTGGTGCAGTGACAGTGGGCTTTGATCTGTGTTGCGAGGCAAAGGTCCTGGCTTGGACCTAGCCATTCGAGTGCCAAGTGTGAAATTGGCCTGATGTCATCCCCATTCTTCACCTTTTACATCTTTCACCACTTTAATTATGTTTCCGCCACAAAGCCCAGGCACCTCTGAGCAGATTCCACTCTTGCTGTAGGGAGCGTTTAGAAGCTGTGGGTAAATGACACAGTAGGGGAGGGGGAGGATGGTAGGAGAGGTCATAGCAGGATGGGGCCCTTTTGTGTTTGGAGGTAGACATCGATACCTTCCTGATGCATCCGCCGCTCGCTTCCATTTTACAAAACGTTGAGATAATGAAAAACAAACGGCGACTCATCAAACCAACTCATTTAGAGCGTCTTTTACGACTGTCTGCATCCCGTTCTATCGCACCGCCCTGTGTTTGTTTATGATGTATCCAACTTTCTGATTAGATGGGGAATTCTGCAAAGCTACCACAAAATGACAGAATTTCCCCAACGAACATGTATAACAGCCCTGACCCGAACGAGGCCCGGTTCAAGAAACATGATGTACGTTCCTATCCCGATTTCGAATGAAACTCAATCAATTATTTTAAATATTCCCAAAAAGAAAATACAAGACAATGACATACATGTTCGAACGTAGACGACCGATATGTAAAAGTTTAACGTATTCATTTTCAGAATTCATTCTGTCGAAGTAACAAATTTTACCGCCGTCACCATTACGGACAAGAGTGACTTTTCTGCCATGAAATCTGCCTCAGACTCTTTAATTTATTCCATAAAATAGTGCCCGTTTTTGCACAGCCTTTGCACAACATAGCGTCCTGTATTTCCTTGCCGTTTTTACTGTAATATTCTAGTCGTGTAATATTCCACTATGAGACCAACAGTTTTGATTTGTCTGTTTCCTACGTTTTCCCGTTGCAGCAATATCCAACACGGAAGCAGTGGGGGTGTCACGTGACGTGACTTTGCGTTATCTGTTTTATCCGGCGAACGCCTTCACTTTCCATCCACTTTTTCCAGCATCTCATTTTATCGAACAACAGTATATCCACCTCAAGCTATCTCACCAACTTTATTTAGATATTTTGAAAACTTCATCCCACGTTCACCTTTTCAATTAAGCATTTTCTATTCTGTACGTCAACGTTCACATAAAAATAGCCTGATAGAAACGTACGACGCGAGCGACAAAATGTTTTTAGATGCACCCTTTTCTTCCAGGAGAATGTGGCCGTGCAGCCATTGTTCCTGCATTTGTGTCCCAAACTTCAGGGAGCTTCTCTGCCTGTGAATATTTTGATGAAGCTTCCTATTGATGCACTGAATGAAGGAACAAAACAACAGCCGTGTGTATGTGTGTGTGTGTGTGTGTGTGTGTGTGTGTATTTGTGAAGAAGAGGAGAAAAAATTAATGAAGTGTGTAGGTGTGTGTAGCTGTGTGTACCAGAGGAAAAAAAAATAAAACCAAGTGATAGTGAGGGAGCGTGTGTGTGTGCGTGTGCGTGTATGTGTGTGTTTGTGTATGAGGGAGAGGGAAAGGGAGAGGGAGAGCATGAGTTTTGTGAGGGAGAAAGCTCTGTGTGGAGAATGGGTTACTAAGGGGCGGGAGGGGGAAAGCAGCCACCTGCAGCCATGACAGGCTTTGACCTTCATTGCGCTCTCTCTCTCTCTACCTCTTTCTCTCTCTCTCTCTCTTCCCCCCTTCTTCTCTCTGCCCTGCCTTGTGATAGAAGCACAGGCTCCTTTCAGAATCGGTGAGGAAGACTGACCGTGGTGAAGACATTGCTGCTGGAAGACGCTCCTATCTGCTCTAATGCTGGTTACCGGCCGTTAGACATGGCGTTCAAAGACTAGGGGTGCAAGTATGGAAATGCAGATAAGTCATTGTTGAAGAAACATGCCTGGGAATTGTTCAAGGCTCTCGGTTGCATAATGTTTGGATGCTTTTGCAAATGTTTTCATCTAAAATGTATAAATTTGATCCTGGATGGACCTGATCCTTAAGATGAGTGGGTTTTTGCATGGAAGGGATTGCCATGATATGCAGATGAATGGTTTAAAACTGAATTCATTTACTTGAAAATCTAGTAATGTATTTTTGGGGAGAAGTGCCAAGTGATGTTTTTTCCAGCACCTCTTTGGGAATGCAGGCTCACATTCAGCCAGGTTCATTCTGGCGTTATCACGGAAAAACACCCAGAAAGTTCTTGTGTATAATCTTCAAGGTTTATTGACTTTTCTTTCGCAGTTTTCAGGAGGCAGTTAATTACACAATTAATACATGATACAAATTATGTACATTTATACCAAAGAATACTTCCAACATAAAATAAAAAATAGCATTGTATTCTACAACTCTGTGTTGTAATTTCATTTAAACATGTTCATATATAGATAGATATACGCTGATGAGTAAATTCATAATGTCGTACCAGCAGTTTCCATAAAGGCAATAAACTTGAATAGTCTGCATTTGAAGTAATACTGCTTCTCTGATTCGGCACAGTTCTGTTTCATAAAAAGTTCACACTAGAACTTTAAGGCAAAGTGTGTTTCTGTTTGGTGGATTTTAATTCACACACACTTTTTGCAGATACACAACAAAACACTTTGAAAGGCAAAAAAGTCCACATTTTGGTATGGATACAGTCTAAAACTTAGCTCGGTCATACTTTTGTCGATAAGGACCAAAAGTTTAAAAACACAGTTATTTGCCCAAGTACAACAAATTGCAGCTTTCATGCAAAGGCCCCATAAACTATTTTCATTCACAAAACAAAACAAAGAAAAGTTATTGCAAGATAAACAAGCAGTGTAAACACCTCAGATATCTACTCTAAAGCAACACTGGTCATTGGATAGATTTTTTTCTCAATATAATCTATATAAATACACATATGAAGTCCTTTCAACAACGATAAGAGATTTCCAACATTTGTAATACAGTCACTGATGGGTTTGCCTTCTTTTATGATATATGGATATGTAATAAAATGTATATAGAGAAAGATTTAACAAGAACATCCAATAACCTGCATTTATAGTCTATACCCAGTGCGCAAAATGGTTGTCATCATTGTCTTAATGCTACAGAGTTGTTTCTGTCACTTCATAGGCAGCATAATAGCCTTCATTCATTTAGCTACAAAAAGGATTCATATTGCTGTTTACAAACTATAATAGCTGCACTGATGCATTGGTATAAAGAAGGAAATGCGCACGTTGTGTTTGTTTAAAGGCTAAGAGACGACCACATACATATAAGCAAGGCTTAAACATAGCTTTTTATTTAAGTGGCGTGTTAGAAAAAAAGCACTAGTCCTCTCAATCAATCACTTAGGCCTGTACATGATAACAACCTGTCCCTGTGAATTCCAAAGAAACGCATCAAAATTCATATTCCGTCCAATTAGCTCTGAAACTGACACACCAAAAAAACACCTTGCTCTGTCCGTGTTACACCAAAACACAACCAAGGAAACCAACAAGCGTGGAAAATAAAATCCTGTTAGCATCTATTTAAATTCACAGTTGCCTGGATGCAGCAGAAAAATGTTCTTTGGACTCAAGCAAGTTTGTTTACCTCACTGACAGATCTAAACGTCAAGTGCCAGTTCAATGTGGAGATGAGAATCGTGGGGGTAGCAGGAGGCCTAGAAATGAAACGTGTAAGCATTTGTACTTCCCGGGGCGAAGAAATGCATACATACAATGAAAACAAACCTCTATACAACATCTTTTTGTAGACATGATATTGCAGAAATATCTCTATTTATTTTTTTTAAACAATTTATGCTGGTATACTCTATACACTGGCCCTTTATTTGATGAAATTATTGCATTGTAGGCTTGATTAAACCTCCCCTATAACGAAGAATCACTATAATATTCCTATAGGGACTAGACCTATATTCCTGTAGGGACACCAGTGAGCCTAATGTTATGTTCTGTAATATTAATCTGCAGTAGGTCAGTACTGAGTGGTGATGGTGATTATAATAGTACTTTATGGTATTTGAATCTGTTAAATAGAGTTTTGCTGTGGAATAAAAATCTATCATAGGATTACTATAGGATCTCTTCTCGTCAGGAGGATGATGCTGCTCTCTCTCTCTTTCTCTCTGTCTCTCTCTCTCTCTCTCTACCTGTCTGTCTGTCTGTCTGTCTGTCTGTCTCTCTCTCTTCAAATCAATCGCTGTCTGATTTCTCGTCCTTGGATGTGACGGTGGCGTGATTGTACAGTCCCTGTGCCATCAGGTGCAAGGCCAGAGAGTTTTTAGCGCCGCTGGCCTTCTTGATTTTGGCCCTCTTGTTCTGAAACCAGATCTTGATCTGGGACTCGTTGAGGCCCAGCTCCTGCGCCAGGTTCTGCCGCCTCTGCTCGGTCAGATACCGGTTCGTCTGGAATTCGGATTTGAGTCTTTGCAGCTGTTCTGCGGTGAAGGCCGTCCGTGGTCGCTTGTCCTCTTTGCTGGTCGTTTTCTTCTTTGGTTTCCGAGATCTTGGCCCTGCAGACATAAATGTGGGTCGTGAATTTAGTGCGTAATGGAGCACGTAAAAGACGGTATCGGTGGATTTACGTTATTTCCTTAAAGACTCATACGGTTGGATTTTCTCTAAATTATGCGCCCCAGCACCCCAAAAATGTGCGCAAAGTTCATGCTATAAGTACACCACGTGGGCTTCATGGGTGAGCGATAAGTGCAGTGGAATTTCAACGTCAGCATTGTAACGCAGACGTGCCAAAACCGCGTAAAAACTAACAAAATAAATGAAAAATGTGTCACAACTGAGGGACAAAATCCTGCCCTCCCTGGGTCATCTCTCTCTCCACACACACACACACACACACTCACACACACACACTGACACTAATAAGAGGGAATTACTATCATCCAGTGTAAAAGTCTTCTATCCCAGCATTCTGCATCTGTGCCGAAACGCACAACAAACGCGGACGCAGTTAGTTTGCGTGTTTTTCGTTTTTCTGCGCTCGCCCCAGTGTGTGGACGTGCGCTGAATGAGAGCAGGCGCACACTGGGTGCGCATGAATTTTGGGTTGTGGATGGAGGCCTGTTCATGGAGATTTGGTGAAGCCTCTTGGCTCGCCGGTGGCTTCCCCCCTCTCCAAACGGCGCTGCTTGGCTGGAAAACATTAATGAAAGCGCATCATATAGGCCGAGGAGCTTTTTAAGTCATGAATCAGTGTTTTTCTCAGCCCCAAACACCCCCCGCCTCCCCCCAACAACCAACCAGCTCATATAAGAACCGCGTAGCTCTACAACTCGTAGTAGGCTACTCGCTTACGCACTCGTCCATAGTACTACGTTACATAATGCATGAGAACAAGCTGTACTCATCCTATAAGGCAACCAAAGGAAAATAGACCGCATTTTATTCTTTACTGGATATTTCTGAAAAATAAAACGGTCTGACGAGGCGTCCACAGTCAAAACCTGAATATTTAATCCATCCCAAACAAAACTGGCCCGCAAAACAACTCCTATAAGTGTAGCAAATATTATTTTACGCACACGTGCTCAGGGAGAATTGTAGATTATTGTGAATATAAGTGTGTTCACTTTATGAGTTCAAATCTGATCGTGCAACAAAACTGGCTGAATGGGAGCAACTTTGTAAAAAAAAAGAATGCTAATAATAAAGGAGAAAGAAACACTCGCCAATATTTTCCTGCATATTCGTTTTTTAAGAGCAACCAAATAAATTAAAAATACATTTCTCCTGTTTTATTGTGCATTTGTTTCTCGTATATATTCAAATGGCCCACTCGTTTAATTCTACTTTGTTTTTAGTGTGGATTTGTCCACACGTTACGCGCTCGTACGAATCCACACACTCGCCTGTTGGCTTTGTGTTTTATATTTAATAATTACCACAAATTTAAATTCTGATTTGGAGGCACCGATTTCCTTTTCTTTCGTTTATTTTTGCTGTTCTTTTTTTTTTGGGAAATCTGTGCATCCCGGTTCGCCCCGCGTTGCCTGCATGGGAGAAGTCGGTCAAGGCATCCCGGGTCAGTGTTACGGGGTATTTCAGGTTACCGGGAAATGATGGATGCGGGTTAAAAAAAAAAGGAAGAAGAAGAAGGAAAGAAACGAATAAAGAAAGAAAGGCGTACAGGGTGTAGACCAACCTGATGAGGGCCTGTCCGAGTACCGGGTGCAGTAGACCCAGGCTGGCCACAACATGGGCTGGGACTTGGCTGAGTTTGAGTTGGCTTGGGAACTGTCTGAGTCTGAGCTTAGGCACTGGTCTCCGTTGTCCCCGCGGGCTTTCAGGGGCTCCTCGGTGGATATCGCGGGCTTCTTCGTACCGGTAACCGTGTGCGGAGTGGAGGTCCCCTCCGCCGGCACCGTGCTCCCCACCGGCTCGGTCTGAGGAGCTGCCGGGCTGCTGTAGCTCTCCCTCGGCGTCAGGTCGTTCTCTTCTCGGTTTGCGCTCCCGTCCTTTTTCCGCCCGAAATCCGGCCGCAGGATGTTGTCGATGAAGAAATTGGTGACCCGGTGAGGGATCTGCAGGTTGCCGGGCGGAAGGATGGCTCTGTTGGATTCATCCGCCGACTCCTGCCGCTCCGCGTCTCTGTTGCCGCGATCATTTTCTTCCATACTGATTCACTTTCCCCGCTTTGCTCTCCCTTTTAACCCCTTTGTCGCTCTCTCTCCTCTGCAATAAAATTCGCAAAGAACTTCGGAGGAAATTGTACAAAACTGTACGAGCAAAATAAATAAATAAAAAAACCCTCAAACACTACTGAGTGGCTCGGACACCATGCAAAGCCTTGCGATAGTGTCCTCTGAGAAAAGCATACTTTTGCACATATATTCCCCCCCAATCTCGGGTTATGACCGGAGAACTACACCATTTGCCATGTGCGCACCATCCAATTTTTTTGCGTTATTATCCGTTTTCAGCGTGCTCGACTCTGCCTACACCTAAACTAAACTAAGGGTAAATAAAGAGGCTCCTAAACTGATGCTCTAATACTCTCACTCTGGAGTTTTGTTCTTATTTTCAATACGAGCCCCCCGAGTGACGTTTTCCCACCGTCCTCCCAGACACGTGCCTTGGACCAATCCGGTGGCAGAAACTAGGCCACGTGACGCAGCCTCCGGAGCAGTCCACAAACGCCCAGCCTCGCCTTAGTAAAGGGGAAGAGTCCCGCACTAACGGAGAGAAACCGATTTTAAAACCACAACACGCAAGCTGCAAATTCATCTGCGCAAATATGAATGCGTAAAACACGATTCGATAAAAGAAAATAAATGTTTTTCTTGGGAAAAAAACAAACACGAGATGAATTAGTGCGTGTTTATAATAAAACAATAAACGACATTGGTTGTCCAAGTGGGCTGCGTGGACCCCTAGGGTTGCTTGCAGAGCAGGGAGGGATCCCCAATCTAATAAGAAACATCAAAATCACTGTAATTTAACAGATTATATGTTATATAGATTAGGAATGATGATATTTACAACGCTTTGCTGTTTGCACGAAATGCACAACATGAAAAATCTGCCCTCAGTGGGAGAAAATGATAAAATATCTGACATGGAAGGGGTTAATGCCGTAAAATGTGGAAAAATATTAGATTATTCCTGCGTTAAACAACCACATTTATTGGAAACATCCGCACTGAAGGTTATTATCGCACCTGTAAGCTCAAATGGAGTTGGACCAACTTAAAACCAGTTCGTCCTGGCCAAGGTTACATGCGGCAAACGGAACAAGGTGTCCAAATGCGCGTAATATTTTCACGATAGTGTTAATTTCCTCTCCAAAACATTTCTCCTTTTAATGACACTTTCTCGTATGTATCATGAAATCTATCTCCCCTGTTGTCTATTTCAGGGGGTCTGTCGTGCGCAGTGCCCCAAAACAGGCACCAGAAGCGTCAAAACACAAATCTGACAACCCAAAAGTGATTCCTGCCGAATTCCAGACGCGTAACGGTGCGTGCTGCGCTGCTCTGATCGGGAGTCCAATGCGTTCTTCTCCCGACGCTGCGGTTGAGCGATCAAACTTGGGTCCGTATCCCTTTAACGGAGATCAGTGATGCAAACAAACTGTTTTGTGCTAGCTGCTCCGGATGCCGAGTCGCGCCAAAGACAAAACTTTGTCTAACTTTGCTGACCGGCACTAAGTTGGAGTTTCTCCTCCACGCAGGGCGCAGCTGCAGCTTTGGATCTGCCGCCTCTCCGCCTTCTGTGCGCCCGGGTTGCTGTGCGTAAAAAAGGGGGAGAGCGAGGAGGACCAAGAGAGCAGCAAGACTGTGTGAGATATCTAACTTCCTATTTTCATCTTCAGAGACACTCTTCATAGCTAAAACTGTGATCTGTAGTAGCATTTATTGTCATTTTTGGCTAATTTGGCACCACATGCATGTAACTCTGTCAGACGTAGATTAGTAGATTCACCTGCTTCCTTTGAGCTTTGGGATTATTTGTGTTCAAAATTTGGGGCGTTTTTGTGAGCACTGTAAAGGTTGAATTTGTTGTCCAAAAAGAAGATTTTAAAATCCTAATCTGCAGCCAAAAACCCATCATCGCCTTTCACTTATCGCATGCGTCATGCGTAAAGTGCACAACAATTTTGAAGTTTTGCACCCTAAAATATTTGGGGTTAATGTGGTGCTTGTGTTCCATCGGCACAGCCACGCATGCAGAGCCCATCCATGCGCACAGGCTCCAAAATCCAACCCGATTTCTCCTCTGTAATCTCGTATTATTTTTTATTATATGTGGGTATTTTTTTAATCTCCTGCCTCATGAATTGCATTTGTCCATAACAAAGCGTCGATGCTACCCTGGCATGGCTGCCGGAGTGAAAGGTGTAATTAGACAGGCCACTCTCACGCTGTGATTGTTTCTCACTTGTGAGAGGAAGCCCAGATTAATGTTGAGCGCTAAATAAGCAGCAGACAATGGCAGCACAGACAGGCCGCTGCCGCCTGGGCTTGGCCTCTAACCTCCCAGCAAAAAACAGGGCTGTCTGGAGGAAATGACACCGTTTCACATCCACAAGTACAACAAGGGCCGATGTGCCCAGGAAAGATATCAATATGGGCACGGAGCCAAGGCTGATTTCCCCTTTAAGAAAACCGAGATTATTTCTAATGTTTCCAGTCAAATTAGAATCAAACCTGAGTATTTATTATCAAGACAGAAAAACATGATCAGCATGAAGAGGACGTCTCACTCTGATGGTATATTTGCGATTTAAAGGCTCAAAGTAAACCACGCTCGTTAGGTTGTGTGCCCATGTGACAAATGTTGGCGTTTATTCACTATTTTTGTTCACTTTTGACTGAGTGCCTGTAAATTTGAACGTTAGATTTCTGTCAGGGCGATACTGAGATGTAGGTAATTGTATGAGTTTGTGGTTAAATAAGAGTTAAAAGAGCCCCAAACCCAACACGTTGATTAGTTTATTATCATTGAAGCGCTTTAAGTGAATTGGAGTCAAATCAGACAGATATTAACTGTTGTTTCTTATGGATTTTGGCTCTTTTGTTCACACATTTGCATCCCTGTATTCTTGTACTCAGGTCGATTCTTTTAAAATATTAAAAAAAAAATCTATTGACTCTCAAATTATTGATTTATGTAAACAAATGGAAATACACTGTTTATAATAGCAGCCAATTCATAAATAATGTTTGTATTATATTATTTAAACAGGGCTTGGCATGCAATGATATTTATTCTAATCACACTGATAATCTCACATCTTATCCGAATATGCTCGTGTGTTTTCCACGAACCAGTTTCCACATTTTAGTCGTGTAAGTTCCCCTGGAAGGGCTTTAAAACCCTTTCACGTCTTTACTAAATATAATCCAAGACAGAGAACCGTTTTCTACTCTCTTTCTGGTGACTCTGGTGCGTAAAATGGAGAAGTCTGGGCTGCCATCCTCAACAAAAATGAATAGTTTTCATATTCAGGACTTATTAAGTGTGATTTGCCCAATTTGGACTCAGACACATAAGCTCCAACTTGAACACTTTCACACCAGGCCCACGTCAAACTATGATGACTGTGATATTATTTTAGAATTTAGAACATTCATGTCCCCTCCTGATACCACTTATCCTCTCCTTTAGTCCGTTATATGTCAGAGTTTTAGGGACATAAATGGATCCGTGGGTTTGTTGTGGTTATGAGTCTGTACTGTTCTTTTTAGAGCATCAGTTATTGATTATCGAACACGTGGCGTCGATCAGGCTTCGATAGAGGAGAGGTGAATGCGTCACACCTCAGTTAATAATGAATTTGAATCTTTGCAATCTGTAGTTCCACCAAACACACACACACACACACACACACACACACTCGAGCACCTTGCTGCTAAATGTAATGTTTTATGCACATGCGCTCTGTCCTTGACCCCCTAAACACAATCATTTATTTAAGGTAATTGTTTTATTTTTTATATTATTTTTCAACAACGGCACAGTAGAGTTTCTATTCACCTAGAGTTCACGCTCTCGCTCTCTCTCTCACACACACGCACACACACACACCTACTATTGTGCATGTATAGTGCGCATGTCCTTGAGCTCCTATAACCCACTTTTAAAAAAATATTTATTTATTTTTATTTTCAGCCCATAAATTCAACAGCACATTCGCGATTTTCTATTCACTTCTCTCTCTCTCTCTCTCTCTCTCTCTCTCCCATTCACCCTCCCACCCACACGCACGCACACACTCAGCTCCTGCCACATTGCGCATGTGCCCTGTCCCTCACTTCATATAACGTATATATCAATATACATTCATTTATTTTGCACGCTATGCATTTAGCAGCACAGTCCTGATCTCTCTCTCACTCGTTCACACACACACACACACACACACACACACACACACACACACACACACAGCGTGCGTAGTGCGCATGTGCCCTGTCCTTGAGTTGCAGTAACCCGTGTTTTTTGTCCTCCCCTCTGTGTTTTCCTTGGTAGGATTGTCCTCCACGTCACCAGCGCTCAGTACTATGGAGTACTACAAAAGGTGACGCGCACAAGGAGGATTTGTGAATGGATGCCGTGATGTGTGCCAGCTCACAGATCAGAGGGCGGTGGGACCTCTGCAGATGCACCCTGAGCCCCCACCCTCACCCTCAGCCCTCCCTCTCTTGGTCACCGTCCCCCGCAGATGAATGGGTCTCTCTCTCTCTCTCTCACTCTGTCTGTCTCTCTCTCTCGCTCTCTCAGATATCAGCTCTGTCACCATGCAGGGGATCGGACCAAATCCTCCAGCTTCCTGTGCTTTTCAAAAGCTCAAAGCGCGTCTCTGCTATTTGATGATCCTGTATGATTTTTTTTGTTGTTGTCCTGCCTTTGTGGTCCTGGAAGCTCGCTGCCCCTTGGTTTCATCCCGGGGTCAACCGGGAGCATGGCAGCCGAATTAGAACAGATTAGGAGCGGGCCTAATTGCGCACACTGCAAAAAATAAAAATCTCCTCCACGACAGAAAGTCAAACCAAGGACGTCAGATTTGTCCTGGAAACAGTGAAAATGTATTTCCCAGGAATATTCCAGAAGTGTGAAATCTCTCTAATTAAATTCTCTAAAAAGTGGGATGGAAACGATCCAATTCTGACACATTGTTGGGCACGTTAGTCCTTTTTAGATTGGCATTAACTCAACCGAATCCAGCGTTCCATATGCAGAATGGAGTTTGTGCGTAATTTTGCAAAATAAACCGGATGTAAATCAGGACGGGGATTTAAAAGTGAAACGTATCATTACCGACCACATACGTGTGATGTGTATTTATCTATATTTAATTTGTGAAAGTGTGGTAGCACAGAAACCCTCTCTTGTTGTTGTGGCGGTGGTTGCCATGCAGACTGGAAACATTCCGCCTCTCCCTTATAGGTTTTAATGAATCTTAATCCGTGTGATCGCTCTTGCGTGGATAAATCTCGGGACTGTTCTCAGGGTTTGTTCGCCTTCGTTTCCAAACCCTAAACAGCCGCAACGCCCTCCACGCAAATTAAGGCCTCGACTAAATGAGACGGAGGCTAATTGAAAGCAGCAATGAGCGTTTCATGTGTTCATCCACGGCAAAACGGCCCCGTTTATACGCGCCACCGTCTGAAACGCACGAGTGTTGTCCAGATAAAACAATCGCATAATTTAATACGTATGCGCTCAATAAGTATGAAAGTTTTAGTATTGCTGCTAAGTGATTCAAACCCGTGGAACGTGTTGATGCTTTATTTAACACCGAGCCGCGCTGTTTTAATATTCTGATAACACGGAGGGTTTAAATGTCGTGATTTAGTTTAATTTAATGTGCTTGAAAAAAAAAACACTTTAACAAAGTTTATAAGCTATAAGTTTTAAATTAAGGTTGAT
This sequence comes from Brotula barbata, assembly GCA_900303265.1. Classification (NCBI taxonomy): domain Eukaryota; kingdom Metazoa; phylum Chordata; class Actinopteri; order Ophidiiformes; family Ophidiidae; genus Brotula; species Brotula barbata. The sequence goes on along the minus strand of OMNV01009105.1, from coordinate 4,669 downwards.
CCTTGTCTATAAGTTTGTAAAGTTCTTATCTAATCGTTATAACGATGAAATTAATACCAAACCTGAATTGTGTTGTATTTTAAAAAGCAAATGGCTCACAGAGTTCATGTTGTTTTCTACAGGCATTGTTTCGATTCTCGTCCTATTGAAATCTAAAAAAACAAAAACAAAAAAAACAACAAAACAGATCAGCGCTTTGTGTTATTGTGTAATCGATTATTCAGATAAAGATCTTTGGTTGTTTGGTTATCGGAAAAACAATAAGGAGACACAAAGATGATGTAGTTGTCATGGGACAATAATTAGGCAAAAGTAGGGATGGGGAATGACGCAAAGTTTGTCTTTATACCTGACAAATGTGCTTCATTACAACTTTGAAATCTGTCTTATTCTTCTTGAAGAAAAATGGATCAAATTTGGACACCATCAATGCGTAATTCCCTTTAATCCGGCCACAAAGTCTACAAAAGCCACCAAGTTTCCTCTTGGCGTTTTTCTGTGTGCGTGGCCCCCTCGGTAACCCACAGTACTCATTCATGTTGACCCACTGTGGGTTCTTCAGCTGGTCAGCGGGACTTCTCACATTCTGTCATACGTCAGATTTGTGACAGGAGAGCATGAAGAGCTCCACGTGGTGGCTATTTCCGTAAGGTTCACGGCTTTACATTCTCAGCCCTATACAGAACAAATAACGAGCAGGCATCGTGGAGGAAGAAGAGGAGGGTGGCCGGTCTGGGAGGTGAAGGCGTGGGTCACTGATATGAAAATCTGTCGCTGTATTCAGAGCTCATCACCAAACCAAGTCCGTGCGTAAAAGCGCAGCCAAGCAGCAGCGGCGCAGGTACCTGTTCAGTGACCCCCGTGCCCCTCAAGCTGGTGTCCCTAAGCGGGGTACCCAGCATGCCTTTCGAGCTTGGGATGGTCCACATGCCTCATGCACCTGTCTGTAAACTCGTTTACGAGGAGAGCAGACAGACAGACAGACAGACAGACAGACAGGTGGAAAGCACTTGCTGCTGCGTAAACAAATATTCCGAGTTTGATAACCATCAGCAGTGCAAAATCTGTGCTTTCCACAGAGGGATCACAGTTGGAGATGTGCGTTTTAGATCTTAAAACACTTTCTCTTCAAAAGAAACAGACGGAGAAGTGAGTTTGTAATCGTGAAGTCGCTGCACGGCTCATTTAAAAACACAATAAAAGAAGTCCAGATTAGATTAGTTTTCAAATTCTGATTCAGTTTCTATGTCTCGGTAATCTTTCTTGTTAATCTAGAGGGTTTTTGAAATTGAGTTTTGGGCGTCTGTGGTGTGAAAATGATCAAATTAAACCAGATGGAATAAAAGCTCGACATTTATTCCAGCATTTGTATTCTCATTATTTTTCCATTCCCAGATATTTCATGAATCGTAGAACCCATTCATGCCCGTGAGCCCAGCTTGCTGCTTTAATTATAGGTCAGTCATAAGCGGTTATGTGACCCTTCTCCCTGTGTGGCATCGCGCCCTGCACCGCTTAGCTCGCCAAAATAGTGCTGGACTCCCTGAAAGCGCCATGTGCGCCGCAGTCCCTTTCACCCCCGTGCACCTGAGTTGTTTTTACCCCCAGCAGAGGGTATGTTGTGAATTTGTCACTTATCAGGGCGGCAGCATGTGTGGACTGCGCTCAAATACCATTTTAGGCGCAATAACTTTCCCAGATGGCTTTAGCCTGCCAACTTTACGCAGAGAGGAACAGGATGCAAGTCTGTGGTTTCCTAATGAAAGCTAATTAAAACATAACCAAACATCAACATGTAACCTACAGAGGCGTGAGCGTGCATGGATTATATAGAGAGGAGAAAATCTGCTCTTCAAAATGTGATGTTATAATAAACATTATAAAATGCATTTTACGCGCAATTTAGCTTCAGTTGAACCCTTTGCCCGGTGTTTTTATCCCATCACTTCACAGTATGGCCCAAGTTGGCTCCTTATAATTAGTCTCTGTACTATTAACTCATGGACTGTTTAACATGATTTTACCTGTAATATTTGATATATAAAGCAGCACAACAGGTGTCAGGGCTTTGCTATTGCCATGTTCACATCTTGTAAATTACTCAAGTTGTGGTCATTTCATTATTTTGCATATTTAAATGTTGTAATTTTGATATGTATTCACATGAAGATGCACAATAGATGCATGTGTGTTATAACAAACCTGACTGCCTCTCATAATAATATAATAATATATTAGCAAGTGATGTTCTTTGGTGTGATAAACATCATGAAATGTATTTTTACGCACAATATTGCTGCTTTTGTTCAATTTGAACCCTTTTTTCACTCTATCCCTTCATTGTATGGAGCGGATCGTGTTTGGTCCACCAATCATCTCTTTATAATTAACTCATCTCTATACCAAAGTTTGATCCACAAAGCTGTCATTAAACAACAAGTGGGGGATTATATTCTGCTAGTCTCTCAGAGAGGGTGAAGTGTATCCTTTAAATTTTACAGCACCAATTTACGGAGATTAAAAACATCCACTTTCACATATAGTGGCATAGTTTAATTTTTCCCAAGATTGGAAAACACGTTGGCAAAAAAACATTTAAATTAGTTTCATTTTGTTCTATTCACTGCTACTATTTGGAAGTATTGTAATTGGTATAGGCTACTAATTTGGAATTTGGGTCAAATACTTACAAATTTGTAGCAAGATATAAAATGTGGAAATATATCGTGTAATTTCTGAGAATATTTTTAGGCCTAAACAATGTAGTTTAGTGTGTTTTAAAGCACTCAAATGTCAAAACGGGTCATATTTCAGTTGGTGTAATCCGTGGATGTGTGTGTGCTTTAAATTGGATGTTTATCTGTAATTTGAGCACTGCAGCCACACAACAGGTATCAGGTGGTTGCTGTTTTTGTATTTTAATAATTTGCTGTAATCACTGCTTGTACTTTTAGATATTACACATGGAGTGGATTTGTTGAAACCCGATAGCCTCTCATATTTGCATGTTTCCATATTTTGCCATTCTGTGACACCATGACTGAGAAGAGATATTCGTGATAAACACTTTAAAATGCATTTTTCCACTGTTTTTTGTCGTCGGTATCCCAGAATCTCGCACTTTGATTTATTCCATTATCCTTTATTTGGTTATATTACAGCCCTGGTTGGTTTACAGAATCTGATCTGGGCTTTATGATGTGTTGGCTGTGTTTAATTTACACTGGGAAGGATTTGTTTGGACGGCATGCATAATGTGCCATCGCCTGAGGTTTGTGCTGTCATTGTATGATTGCCCTGCCAGTGCAAAACAAGGATTCAACAGAAATGGCACAGGAGACCAAGCGCTAAATCCAAGGCACAAACAGTTGTGTTTACATGGGTAAAAGATGATATCTACATTCTATTTCATACGTTGTTATACAGATGTATTGATTTTACTGCCAGGTGTTTCTCAAAGTGGAGTTCGGGGCCAGTCGGGGTCACGCAAACCTCTCTGAACATTACATTAATTCATTATTCTGGTGGAAGTAAAAGACGCAGCGTGTTTTGATTCACCTCTCATATTACGCGTACACACAGAGCATCATATGCATCTATCAGCAGCCAATAAGCCCTGACTGCCACTGAATGAAATGAAGAAAAGGTCTGAACGGATCAGTTCACACTGACAGGAATACACGGAGGCGGTGAGCAGGCCGCACTGCCATTTGAATGGGATCTGAGAGGTAATTTGAGCTAAAATGGAGTCCATTTCTGAGCCACTCACTCTCTCAGCCCCCCCATGGCATCCACTGAAATTCATTATTCCTGACCGGCAATGAGAGAGGCAATGAGCGAGGGCAGAGGACAGGACTGGACCCAGCTCTGGTGTAATGAAGACTCAGTAGACCTAATCGACACACATACGCATACGCACGCACACACACACAGACAGACAATCTTTCATTATATATCACAGGGAGCAGGACATTAATGCCGCTGAAGACCTTTTGGCAGAGAAATAAGAGGGTGCACTGATTTTCTCCACATTCTGTTCGTTTGGTTGACCTTTTCTATCATGCAAGTGACTCCGCTGCTCCCTGCAATGTGAGATAAATATTCCAAGAGTCCGATTTTCCTTACTGTTGAATATATTATCTTTATAGAATCAGAGTTTTTAGGTTCATCTGTGGGTTTAAGAGACATTTTTAAGGAGCTCAGCCGTGAACGAGCCTTTTTGTTACATTAATATAACCTTTACATGCTTGAAAATGCGTATAAAATAAATCCATACCATGTTTATAAAGTGTTACGGTAATGTGTTGTATCATATTGTGTATTATTGTACGTACAGTATGTTGTTATTGTTGTATTGACTTATTTCGTGGTGTTATTGTTGTGTTATGGTACATTATGCTGTGTTGTGTGGTTTATTGCTATTTATATCTCACCTCAGCCTCCATACTGTAAAACATGTGCATTCAAACAGTCTCCATAATAAGACTAGGCCCTGGGAGACAGTGTGGTTACATGTCCCACCACTAGGGGTCCATAGATGTCACAGAAATAATGTCCAGACAGGCTGAGAGGATAAATGCTGTCATCTGGTGGCAACAAAAGCCATCACTACTGAGCAGAGAGAATCACTTGTAATCTGCTGCTTTTCTGCATAATTTCCTGCCCCTTC
>OMNV01009104.1:0-17920 GCA_900303265.1 Brotula barbata | reverse complement strand
AACAACTACGGGCGATCCGATCTTACGTATTCAGCTCTAAATACTGTAACAAATGTGGGTTTTGTTAATGACAATGCAGCAAAACCCACTCTGGATGTCAGCTATACTGTACAGTGCAATAATCCTTTAAAGTAAAGCTTTTATCAGTTAAACACATTTTATATAAATAAACCAGTTCTTTCAAGGTGGATGGGAGCAAATTGGACAGATGGAGGTAACTAGCCACAGGACAACCAATGTTTCATTTACTAGAAGCCACTACACACAACACTGAATGAACATCATGTGGCAGCATCACAACTGACAGGAACGACAAAGGCGATCACTGCATTCTACCACAGCCCGGCCCAGACTATTAGGAGGAGGTGGCAGCAGACCTCCCCTTTTATTGCAGGAACAGCCAGCCCCATATTTATTGTCAGCAGTCCTACTGGCTATGAACAACACCCTCGCTTCCAAAGAGTGCCGAGTCGCAACAGCTGGAAACAACACTGCAAAAGTGACCACGGCCCAGTCTTTTATGAGTTTTCCTAATCCATCACAGCCATATTCAATACCAATCAATCAGTCCGTTCAGCCAGCCGGTGATGCCATGCTCATCACTCATATGACACTTTCCCCCCTCTTCCCAAAAACGATTCGTTCTCGATTCACTGTGATGCCATGCGATAATCTCTAGACCAACATGGTGGTCTCCATTGCCGCTGGATGTCTCACTACCGTCGATAACACATCTGGAGATTGCTGTTTTGGCTGCTTCTTGACCTGACCCAAAATGCTGGCCTCACTGCTTGTGGGAACCATAGTATCAGATAGGACAATAACAGTTTGGGGATCTAATGATGGACTAAGATCAACCAAGGGGAAGTCGATTATGCCCGTTATATGGCATTGTTTCTTCCTCAGGTCAACTACTGCACCTTACTTGTTCAGGAAATCAAAACCAAGCAACATCACTTCCAAGAGACTATCAAAAACTGAAAAAAACGAAAGGGACTTAAATTGACAGCACTCCAAAATATGCATTCCTCCACCATTAGCTGCTGTAGCTCCGCCAATGAAGTATACCATCCTACATCCCCTGTCAACGACTCTTAGACTCTTAGGGTCAGGGGCTAAGCAACCGCCCTCCAGACCTCTAATAAGCTTGCGCTCTACAGCAATGTTAACAGCATCCTCTAGTGTTGGAGGTTTATCACTACAATGAATAACCCTTAAATCCCTATTTCCCACATTTGCAATAAAATGGTCTTTATCCAATAGATCTTAGGTGTTAAGATCTGCTGAGGGATAAGCTTTGGTAGCAAGCCTATCACATGGGTATAAGCATCTACCCATCGCTTCTTTAAGCAAGACATAATTAGCTTTAGCTGTTGCAGTTCAATATACAGCACCTCCCTGGCTAAACAAAATGCCATTCCCAATCTGTACTCCGCACCTACATTTTGTGCTGATCCTCGCGCTGTGCACTGTACCTTGCGGCATGCGCCATACCTTGTGTTGAGTGCAATGCACACAGCGTCATATGTGAAGAGGGCCACACAAATATCTGATCTCACGGGTCCAGGAGTTGGTCCTTGGGCATTAGTGGGTTTCTGTTTGCATGTGCATGCGTGTGCTGCGTTTGAGTTTTGAGGGGTAAGGTGGACAATAAAGTTTGCCAGGTATACAGTCCTCAATCAAAAAGCCCTTGTCTGCCATCACAGCTTTATCCTCTGTCAGCAGGTCTTGGAGACCTAATGGACCCTGCTTATGTGACAGGAAAGAGTAATTAATCTCAAAGTCATTCATCTCCAGGTGAAATATTTTATTCAAACAACAAGGTTAATTTCATTCTTTTATTACAGTTAGAAGGTACCAGGGTCAATGCTATGTGCTATCCGGTCCTTGTACAACTGCAGCCAGAGCTGTGTTCGCTGTGAAGAGATAGTCAAATTATATTGTGTTAGCAGAAATTGTCAATTGTTATTCTATGTAGTAGTTATATAAAAAGGTGTATACTCACTCAGAAGGAACTATTATAAACAAAGTTGCATTTCTTTAGTTTGTATTTGCTGTGAAAACATGGATGCCAAAAGTATTATTGTGTTCTAAAACATGCAGAGTACAACTTATCATCAAAATATGTGTCAGTGTGAATCACATTGAGAAGCAGAGACACACGATGGCATTATGTGGAGCACGATGGGGACAGGAGTGTAATTGTCAGCAGAATGATAAATACGGATAGTACTCATAATGATGGTATACAATAATAATACTAAAAATATAAACAACAACAATATTAATAATAATATTCGTATATTTTTTTCGCATGTACTAACAAGTTAGAACCTTAATTGTCAGTCACCATCATATCTTAAAGAGCTCCTAGCACTATATTTTCCCACTAGAGCACTGAGCTTCCTACTTCTCTATCTCTATATTCATGTCCCATTAATGCATGTTTCTTCCCGTTAAAGCAGCGGTCCCCAACCTCTTTAGCACCACGGACCAGTTTCATGTAAGAAAATATTCTGACAGATCGGCCATGGCAGCCCGAGATGGGGGCGAGGGGTTGGAAATATATATTCAACATAATAATGAACTTCCCTGCAACAAGACAGTCCCATCTAGGGGTGATGGGAGACAATGACACCTGAACTGTGCTCCCAATGTCCAGTCTACTCCGTAAACTTAGTTTACACAAAATGCAAACAGCAGTTAACATTCATTTTCATGTGATTAACAGTTAGTGCAAATATTTTTCTTTGCCCTTAAATAAACCTTCCACTGAACAAACAAATGAAATACATTTGTCCGCAATTTCTTTTGGTATTGTCCTCATATTGTGATGTGTTTGGGCATATGTGGGTGGACTTGTCCCAGCATGCCCTTGGGCATAGTGTTCTTGGGATATAAGCCAAAGGAAACTGTGTTAAATGTGTTCTTAGTTATTCAAATTGCCTGTTATGCACTAATCTGTGTTAATATTCGTTACACTATTTCCTTGTTGATTCTAATTACCTTTCTTTATCAAGACACTTTGCACCATGAGTTAAGTTACTCTCATGGTTAATGTACTCATGCCTGTACAAAAATTATGGTTCATAAATCTACTGAGATGAATTATGCAGCAGTATACAGTTATGTATAGTGCATTGTATAACTGACTGTTGAGTGAATCATGCAATCATCATGTTTTTGAAACTTAAATAATTTTTCATCTAAACATCCCAAATGTTTCTTGAAGACATAACTTAATTTTTCTGATCAGTCAGGGCCCCCCTGTGAAAACAAGGTGCCGCTTTCATGAAGACACACTTCAGATAGGTTAACTGACAGGAATAATGCTTAATAAATATCTATTAATGCTTTATAGATCAACAGTTAACATTAACAACAATGGATCTGGGATGCCAGTTTCTGAAATTGTTTACTGTTTACTGCATTTACTACAGGGAATGGCTACCCTGCTTTGAAGATGAGTTCAGTCACCACAAAGCTTGCTCCAATTGAAGCATCAGCAACTTCCCTGCTTTAGGGAAGAGACTTTGCTGAGACATTTGTCCTCTCTGTAGCTGCATGGCTCAACTTTTCCTCGACTTCCTTGTGTTGCTCTTAATGCTCTCCGTGTTTAGTCGAGTAATGACTCTTGATATTACATTCACATACATAGGTTACATAAGAAAGAGTAGTAGTAACAAAAAAATATTAAATAAAAAAAAAAAAATAATTTTGCGGAGACCCCTGATATAAAGGCATACATTCACAGCACATAACAACACAGCATATGTGTCTGTGTGTGTGTGTGTGTGCTGCCATTCAGGACTTTTTTAATTGACTCAAACCCCATTTCGATATCATATGTGATTACATTTATTTTGTTGCCGTTGCTCCACAGGCATAGCTGATTATATATCGTATATACCTTAATGTAATGTATACAGTCTCGTGTGTTTGTGTTTATCTGTGTGGGGGAGGTGAGGGAGCATTGCAAACAGTACAGAGAAATTTGTGCATGTACACTGAAACCCATGTGCTGTATGCAGGAGACTTAAGGCGGCTTCTCTCCCATAATCTGGACTCCAATCTACCCAATGGTGCCTCAGGCGACTTCTGGATACTCTTAGTAGGGCTGTCACATTTTATAAGAAATTTCAAAGTCTGTTTGAATGCACGAAAAAAAAAAAGTAGATCCCAGCTGCAATAACACATTTGAAATCAGGATTTACAGTCCACAAGTGCAACAGATTGTCTGAAGTAGTTTGCATTATGAAGCAGCAGGGGGCGCACTAATGAGCTTGACCTATTGCATGCCCTGCTGACCTGTCAGTAAACTCAACTGCTTATGTCGTTCATGATGACAAAAAGGAGGACAGTCGCGACATCAAAGCACCTGAGAAGCAGTGGGAATATTTTGGGTTCTACACCGTAAAACTACAAGACAAGTTGTCTAAAAAGCACACAACAAATCTGCACGCTCAAGTGAGACAGCCGAGTTACAGGAGAGACCAGAGACGAGGGCCAACACAAACTGTCTCTTATAATGAATGAAAAAATGATGTATAGAAAAATGCTTTCACACAAATATTTTTTGGGGTGGGAGGATTCTATTCTATAGAAATCGCTCAGTTTTACATTTTATTATATTATGTTTCTTCAATGGTGTAATAGGGCCATTGTAGGTTAAAAAAAGAAAAAAAAATACAGAGCCACAATCTCTGAGATTATGAAGTCGCAACAAAAACACAAAAAACGCTTAAAAGTGTTCAGGGTGATGCTCCAGCTCGTTTTTGATCCTGTTCTCCACCAGCAGAGTCAGACTGGAGTCCATCATTGGAAGACTGTAGCTCACAAATACTTGCTTTGTGGTCTTCTTTGCTGTGAACCAGACAGAAAAAAATTACTTTTACTTTTACTATTACACTTTAGGGCTGGGACAAATGGGCAAAATTTCATATCAAGATATTTTTCACAATAATGGCGGTAGGACAAACTTTGCCAAAATTATATGATTTTAGTTTTTTTTAACAATTTGATATTACAGTATTTTGCAATTTCTTTTGTCATGTCAATTAACTTTTCACAACTCTTTTTGCTTTGGAAGATAAGTTTTTAAAGTGATCAATAAATTCTACATCTTTACATTGTTTTTAAATGAAATTATCCATTCTAAGGATGTGAACATTTAAGAAACTCCCTACACTTGACCCGAAGACATTTTTGTCATTTATTATGACAGAAAACAGTGTAAAGCAATGGTAAATGTTTACCAGTAACATAAGTAAGTAATGTAACAAACAACAGAATTAATGATTAATAATAATAAAACTTACCAGCAATAATGTAAAACACACTGGTACAATGACAAGCTAACGTTTAAAAATAGCAAAACTTGCACAAACTTGGTTTGAAATAAATTTGTATGTATGTATAGTTTCTATATAGAATATTTTGTTAACATGAGATGGCACAATGGATTTCTTGAGAGACTGAAATGCAGCAGTTCTCAATGAACCAGTGCAGATCACAAATTGGGCTTGAAATTTTGATCCAAACCTAAATCTGTCAGCCAAGACTGCTATCGGAGTTCACCCAACCAGGTACATACAATGTTATCATTCTGAGAAAGTCATTTTTGTGTCTGGCTTGATCTAATATAGGAGAAAATCTTCAGGCCACACCCCGTAACTCAGCAGAACCAAAAGCATCTGTTAAATGAGGAATGTAAGGGGAATGGGTGGCTCTATGCACCTATAACTTATCAGTAACACAGTATAGTCCATCCATCTATTCTCTATTTTTCGGGGTCGCACAGGGGCTGAAGCCTTTCTCAGCAGTCATTGGGCAAGAGGCAGTGTACACCTGGACAAGTCACCAATCCATCATCCGTCTGTAGACGGCGGGGCCAGGTCATATATCATTCACAATAACACCGGTATATTTATTCTTATGCGCTAACATTGTCATGTGATGATACTGACAATATTGCAATGTGATGACCTGATGCACAACAATGCACCATGTGTAAGAACACAAAACAAGCTCTGTATGTAGTGTGGGAGCCATGAATGTTTTTATCATAAATTGATAAATTGTTTATTGTTTCATGATATTGGGATTGTTTATATTTTGGGTTATTTTTGGTTGTTTATTTGTTATTATAATTATGGAAATTGATAAACAAGTTACATAGTTATGGAACCTGTTCACAAAGATAAGAGGGAGATGAGGGGAGGTCACAGTATTTTTTGTTGACTGCTCCTGTTTTTTGTATCTGATTGCTGTGATTATTTTGACTATAATAATTCTTTTCCTAAGTCAGCCTCTAAATTACTTTTTCTTTGTCTCTAGTAGTCGCCATATGTAGTCTAATAATATAATAACTGAGCCCTTTTTGTGTTACACTAACTTCATTTGTCTGTGAAGGTTCTCAGCCATCCAGGTCATGATTATCCAAGAAGGGGCGGATTAAGGGATTGGTAGAAGTTCAGAACTGAAGAACACCTTCAGTTCACTTCCTAGACACTAATTTCTTTGTTTAGGAAAAAATATATACTTTCTCTGGGCAGTATAATGTGGGTGTTGTGGCATAGTGAAGCCATATAAATTTTATCTGAAGAACTATCAACAAAATGATACAATTCCTGTCATTTTCTGTGTAGCATTTCCTTTGTTCTACCCCACGTTAGTACGTATTGTGCTCCAGTAAAACTATTATCTCTGTTGTTTAGAATGCTGAATATTGTGTGCTGCTTTGATCACTAATAGAGCTGTGAATAGGAGTGCGAGTGAGTTGTCAGTCTCTGTGTTTAGCCCTGCGATGATCTGGCGACCTGTCCAGGTTGACCTTGACTTGGATAAGCGGTACAGATAATAGGTGGGATGTTGTAAGCCACAACTTAAGTACCAGGGAACGATTATTAAAACAATACAAAAAGATACAGTCTGACTACTTTTACACTTGTTTGTAAATTGCTGGCAGTGTCATACATTACCTAATCTCTGTGCGAGTGAATTTGCAGTTGTGTTGGATGGGTCCCCCATGAGTAATGTAGACAATGGGATTGAATCCTGGAGACAAAACAGAAAAACAACAACATTGCGTCTTCGTTGCCATAGCTCCCATTTATTTTGTCCTTTTCGTGACTTGTTAACTTTCTTGCACACCTCATTAAGTCTATTGTCTCCTTATTTTAAGTTAGATGTTAATATAATTAATGTAGTCTTTGAATTAAGACAGTGCCTGTGATTATGTGATATTCTTAAGTAGGCCATATACTGTATATTCAAATTATGCTGGGATAGGCTGCAGACATGACATGGATAATCAGTGTAGATAATTGATGGATATTCATAATGAAACTAACTAGATTATGGCTGCCATCTTCAGCCTGTTTTCTGCATTATCTAAATGTCACATCAAATTGATTAGACACCCCCACCTCTAATCTCTTCTAGTTTTATTTAAAGATTTGTAGAACTATGATTCAAAAACTTACAACACACGATCAATAATTGCATGTTACATTATATTTGCATAAATTATTCGTTATTACAACTTACTGCTTAACGGGTTATTACAAAATAATTTGACTTACATATTTGCTGCTCATTGAAACCGCCAAATTGGTCAAAACTGGAGCAGAACCGACCCACAGGAAGAAGCTGTTACTGAACTTCATGACGTGAAAGTGTATAACCTGTTCCAGAATCTTTTCCGAAAAATTGTGCACGGAGATGGCGCCAAACTGCGCTCCGTTTTCTGTTGGATTAATATTGTTCATGTTCGTTTATCTCTGGCTGTTAGCTTAACAAGCACACAGCGCGTGCACCTCATTCGTAAACACAGGAAGCTCTTGACGGACTTTTCTGGTCGGCAGCCCCATGATGCACCGCAGCGAGCGGAGTTACCCGAGCGATGCCGAATGACACAGGCTCGGATGTCGTTGTTTCTCTCTTCCGGTCTTTACTCTGTCCTCGGAAATAGCGCTTGAAATTAAGATTAAGTCCTTTGTGAAAATTGTAAAACCGAAGCCTGGTGCATGGAGCCAGCCTCCCTGCATACCGCACTGCTGCTAAAAATTGAGAGTGAAATTTGGTCTTTGTAAGTTATTAGCTGTTACTAATTGTTCCCCACATTATTTATTGTTCATGTTACACTGTTAAATAGCTTTGTGTGTCTGTCTTGTCATGTGATAGGATTGGATGAGCGTTTGAGTTGCACCTTGAGTGAGAGTGATGATGACGTGCATATATACTTAGTGCTACTTATGCTTATTGGTACCAGACTTTTTAGACAACATTAGTGACTCAATCGTAGGCAGAAGTTTAGATTCTGCTTCTGTATTGCATCCGTGAACCTGCGTTTAGTCATCATCTTAAAACTCTCAGATGAGCAAATACACAATGAAATATTTTTGGGTCCATGTACATACAAAAACATCTGTTTTAGTCTAATTGGGAAGAAGGAAAAAGGTACTCTGTTGATCCCCAGAGGGAAAGTAATTATCTGCAGTTAACCCATCCCAATTATGAGGAGCAGTGGGCAACACATACAAACACACACACACACACACAGCAGCGCCCAGGGACCCCAACTCCAGGGGCATCATCAATGGAAAGCAGATAACATGATTCACTGTTGACCGGGTCAATGCGTATGAATTGAAAGAAAAGTTTTAAGTCGAGTGTTACACTTAACCAACATTTGAATACTATACTTTATATATCTATATACAGTACTGTGCAAAAGTCTATCAGACCTGGTGTAATACCTTTTTCCCAGCGGTAATTCTGAAAGTAAATAGTGATGAAAATAGGACAAATACAGATGTTAGCAATGACATTAATAAGGGCTCCATTCCATTTAGATTGAAGGGAGCCTAGTTCCTGCTATTGATCACGTGTAAAGGGAGGTCACACTAAAAACTTGACCCTTTAGCCTGTAGAAGCTGTTCTTTTCTTTCTGTTCTTTTTTACTGTTTTTTAATACTGCATACACATTTCCTGTATTTTCTGGTTGTATTCTAATAAAAAGTCAACGTGGACACTCTACAGAAGAAGGAGCAGGGACAACTTTATTTCCTGAGGAGGCTGGGGTGACTTGAATTTCCTTTGGGATTAATAAAGTATCTGTCTGTCTGTCTGTCCGTCCGTCCATCTGTCTAAAAACAGTATGAGAGATTTATCTCTCTACTCTGGCACTGACCTCTGGACACAGATCTTCAGAAACATATTTATACTAATATAACTAATCTATATATAAAATCATCCATAGAACACATTACATTACACATTACTTAATACAAAATGCATGAAAAGGGTCTCCCCAACACAGATAAATGCTCCAGATGTACACCCTTTATGGCTTTGTCCACCGGTACAACATTCTTGGATTGAGATAACGCACAAGCTCTCATCAATCTTGGGTTGCAGCGTTCCCCTCTGCCCTTCATTATACATACAGTAGTTGGTGATTTATCCTCTGTTGAACTCCCTCCAAAATACACAAAAACCACAGTGATTGCCCCAGCTATCGCCAAGAAAGTCATCCTTACAAACTGGAGAGCCCAACAAACAATAAAAAAATCACTGAATAAATCTTGTCCCAGAACACATATCATTGTAAAACAAAACAACTGCTTCTCTCAGAAAATTAATGTCACTTTTTGAAAACTTGGCCTCACATTTATCACAAATCTGAATCTTCATTTTGATTTTGTCAGTTAGCGAATGCCAACAAACCAGCTAGTTATCTATGCCCCAACCCCCATCCCCTAAGCCCATACTCTTACTTATTATGTGTTCATCATTGTGTTTTTTCTCGCTTTCATCGTGTTTTGCTTTGTTTTGCTGTTTTGTCCTGTTTCAATGAAGTTAGTTTGTAATAATAGTTAAAAATACATATGTTGTATTGTTTGCAATTATATTGTTATCACTTTATTGCTCACCACATCTTGAATCGTTTGCTTTTTGGTATCACATTGCATTTAAAAAAAGGATTATGACTATTGCTGACTGTAGGCGTACAAAAAAAACAAACAAAACGTTATCCTCCGAAATCCACACGAATGCTCGGCGGTACTCGGCTGCTCTTGACGATCTTGCCGCGTTGCATCATGGGGATGCTGACCAGAAAAGTCCCTCATCAACCTCTCTTGTTGTGAACCGCAATAGAAGCAGAAACAAAGAGAATTTAATTAAAAACGAGCTACACTCTTCACGCATAACATCTAATTTCCGCGAACCAGCAACATGACGCCGGTGTTAACATGGAGCGGAACCAGCTGGAGGTGAATCCGAGGATCACGGCGGCGCTGAGGAGAGGTAACACACTCGAGTCCAAGTCTTTTTTTATTTTTATTTTGAATCTCCTCTAGGATCATTGATATATGTTGGCATGTTTATACAGCGCTTAACGACACCGGACTACGTTTCAGAATCATGGCTGTAAAATCTCATGGCTCCTGTAACAATTCTTTCGTTTGTTTATTTGTCTTCCAGCTAAATTGAAATCAGTCCAGGACATTCTTTGTGCTTCCGGTCCAGATCTTCAGTGTCTCACCCGCCTGTCCCGCACCAGTGTTCAGCAGTTACTCAATACTGCTTCCACAGCCTGCAGAAGAAATCCACCAAGTCCAGGTCCGTGGTTCTTTGTCTATGCGGTAATGAGTTATTTGGATAAATTATTGATCTTGGATCTGTCTGTTCTCCAAAGGACAAAACCATCTGAACTCAAACCTACATGGAGCATGTTTCCAGGATTAGATGTCAGAGTAAACTTCAACAGTTTAGTTTGTCCTCTATATTATATAAAAAATATTGCCAACAGTAATATACCCATGTCAATGAATGTGAGAACATGCAATTATCATTTAAATCCATCTGACCCAATCCAATTCTCTAGAGAGTTTGAAGTACTGAATTAACCAGCTAGGTGTTGACATAAGCGTCTGAGATAAATCATCTAATCTTGTATTTATTAAGCCACATATGAAGAGCATCCCTCAGGAACCAGTCTTAACTGGACACAGGAACAGGCTGTTAACTGTTTTAATTTATTTTTTATGTGTGTTCTCTATTTCCAGCCCTCCTATGGCAGCATAGCACACAGCATGGGTTTGAGTCCGGCCACAGGCTAAGCCTAGGGTGTCCTACACTGGATGGCCTGCTGAGGGGTGGACTTTCCGTGGGGGGCATCATCGAGCTGGCTGGAGAAAGCGGAGCAGGGAAGACTCAGCTGGCTCTGCAGTTGTGTCTATCAGTGCAGTATCCACCAGAGCATGGGGGTCTGAATTCCGGTCAGTGAGTTCAACATTGCCTCAGCTCTTCCTGTTTGTTTGATCTCAGCGTACTTATACATTGTACCATGGTTCAAATTATGCAGTGGCTTTATACTGCAGGCAGTTAATACCGTCAGTAACATTTCATAGAGTAACAATAACAACAACATAAGAATAAAGGAAGGAATCTGATAGCCTAGTCAGAGCAAACAAAAAACAAAATCACAAAAGCAGAAGGACAACAACAATCCTCTTCTCATACACACAACTTCGCTTGAACAAAAAAAGCTGAGCATTATTTAGGGAAACTGTTTTTAACCACAGCGAGATGAAACAGCTGTACGCGGCTGTCAGCTCCCTCTCTCTCTGTCTGTCCCTCTCTGATGCTCTTTTGTTGACAGTCATCACTCCCTGTTGTCTTTATGATTTTAGTAAATCCAAATTGTCCAAGGCTCGGTTGTTTCCATTTTGACATTCTGACTATCCATATGCCGCCCAAAAATACTGAACAAAAAGTTTAGGTGACTCCCTAAATCTAGTCTCTTGAGTGTAGTGCCGCTCTGGCCACAGCAGGAGTAGACTCCAACCTTAACGTATGGAAAAATAAGATATAATCTGTAACAGAAAAGTGAACAATTTTTTAGAGCTCCGCCTGAACATGTCATTCAGGCATTCAAGGGAGCTTGTGTCCTTTTCGGGGGAGCCGAGCCCGTCTTAGGCCACCATTAGATTTGTTGTTTTAGCAATGTTATCTATCTCTTAATTAGAATACAACCAGGAAATACAGGAAATGTGTATGCAGTATTAAAAAACAGTAAAAAAAACAAAAAGAACAGAAAGAAAAGAACAGCTTCTACAGGCTAAAGTGTCAAGTATTTAGTGTGACCTCCCTTTGCACTTAAGCTATAGCAGGAACCAGGCTCTCTTCAACCTAAATGGAATGGAGCCCAAATTAGAGTCATTGCTAACTAGTATTTGTCCTACTTTCATCACTATTTACTGTCAGAATGACTGCTGGGAAAAAGGTCCATCACACCAGGTTTGATAGTGGTGGACTAAGACCTTTGTACAGCACTGTATATATATATATATATATCCATCCATCCATTTTCTGACTCTTATCTGGGTCCGGGTCACGGTAGCAGCAGACTAAGCAGATCAGCTCACGCTCCTCTGTCCCCGGCCAAGTCCTCCATCTCGTCTTGGGAAATACAGAGGTGTTCCCAGGCCAGCTTAGAGATGTAATCCCTCCAGCGTGTCCTTTCCATGCCAAGGGGCACCCGCTCCACTCCGAGTCCCTCCCAAATATCCATCCTTCTCACACTTTTTTTTTCTGGGAGAGTACCATGGCCTCAGATTTGGAGGTACTGGTTCTCATCCCGGCTGCTTCAAACCTGCCCAATGCACATCGGAGGTCACTGTCTGATGAAGCCATCAGAACCACATCATCTGCAAATAACACAGATGGTATTCTGAGGTCACCAAACTGGTCACTCGCCAATCCCCAACTGCGCCTTGAGATCCTATCCCTGAAGATCACGAACAGGACTGGTGACGAGGGGCAGCCTAGGTGGAGTCTGACGCCCACAGGAAACAGGTCTGATTTAGCGCTGAAATTGCAAACGCAGCTCTGGCTGCATTTGTACAGGGACCGGATAGCACATAGCAATTTGCCCGTTACCCCATGCTCCCGCAACGTGTCCCACAGAACACCCCGAGCAAGGCGGTCATATGCCTTTTCCAGGTCTACAAAACACATGCAGACCGGTTGGGTATACTCCTCCAATGTTTGTGAGAGAGAGAAAAGGTGTGGCTGGAGGTGCCTCTGTTCCCTTGAAATCCGGCATGATTTAAAATTTTCCATAACCGTGGCAGGGAACCTGCTTTCCAGATCAACTAATGCATCTATACGAGGGGATAATTAAGGCTCTACCTTTAGTGGTACAAAAAGGGAGGATGTTTTACAAAAAAATACCCTTGTGTGTGTTTTTAGGAGCTGTGTATATCTGCACTGAAGACTCCTTTCCAATCAGGCGTCTGCAGCAGCTGATTGGTGAACAGGCTGAGCTTCGGACTGAAGTCCCTCCTCCTGTGATCAGCGCAATACGTTTCAGTGATCAGATTTACGTGGAGCATGCAGCTGACCTGGTGAGCTCTTATCTGATTGCTGGACTGTGTTGTATCTGTTTTACTCCTGCTGCAGTCTTGATTGTTTGGCGTTTTTTTATTTTTTTTCAGGCACAACTACAAGCCTGCCTGGTGAGGCGGGTGCCCCTCCTCCTGGCAAGGGGTGTGGTGAAGCTGGTTGTAGTGGATTCAGTGGCAGCCTTGTTCAGGACAGAGTTTCAGGCTGATGATTGGCTTGAGAGGACACGCCAGCTGCTGGCCTTTGCCACTGTACTGCATCGTCTCAGCCACGAGTACGCTGCACCTGTCATCTGCATCAACCAGGTACCACATTAACTTCTAAAGCTGGTAAAATGTCAAATAAAACATTAATAAATACAGCATCTGTATGTTTGTCTCCCTAGGTGACTGATGTGATTGACAGCTCAGACTCAGATCATGACAGTTTGGGGTAAAAACAATTTCCTTTTTTCTTCTTTTTGGGCTGCTAGTTTGTTTCTGTCTACTGATGTTGGTAAACTGAAACTTGAAGACAAAACTTTTTTCTTTTTTAAACACGTACTGAAAATTATGAAGTTCTTCCGTCAGATTTCATCAAGACCATATACAAATAAAAATGGTTTTGAATTTAATAAACTCTTCCTGTCTTTTTCTGTGTGTCTGTCTCAGCCCATTTAATTCCAAAGTGTTTCCCGCCCTCGGTTTGTCTTGGGCCACTCAAGTGATGGTGCGGCTGATGATGTGTCGCGTGCCTGGAACTGTGTCTCGGGGCGACCAGAGCAGTGCCCTCCGCAGACTGGAGGTTGTGTTTGCACCGGACTTAGCTCGGGACAGCCTGAAAGTTGCTGTATGGAGAGAAGGCGTCCGTGGGGTCTCTCACCCATAAATCAAATGAAACACACACACACACATTGATGATATAATGGGAAATGGTAAATGATATAACGTATTATATTTTCACTTAGTGTATTAAAGTTTGTGAATAAAATGGACTGTCGGTGTTTTCTTGAAGAAATTATGAAATGTACACAACATCAATTATTAATTACATCCATTAATTACCCGTGTGTCTTCTAGATGCTGTACACCTCGATTTGTTCAAGTCATGAGGAAAATGTATCTTTTTAATCTCTACTTCAACCTTTGTCTTAAACTGAGTCGTTCCCATCTGATGTGTGTGCAGCTGCAGCTCACAGCCATTCAGCCACAAAAAAAGGTCACGTTCACGCAGTGCCTTCACACCCAAAAGCCAAAAGCTTTTAATGTTGTCCATCAAACTGGACCTCACACTCTGTTTATTCCATGACAGCACAACCTGGCAAAGAGGAGAAAGAATTCTTGGCTGAAATGGGTGAAGATGTAACTCAGGGGTGTCCAAAATTTTTTTAAAAAGGGCCAGATTTGATAATTTGAAGATACCTGGTGCGCATTCTGACATTCTTTCAACAATAAAAGTTACATACAAATGCACTGTTCTATAACAATTTTATTTTCATTGTCACAATAATCATTTTTTTAATGGCGAAGGAACAAAATGTAAGCCACTCAGGCGTGAACAAATCTAAAAAAACAACAATTTTACCTTTCTTTCACATCTGGCATCAGATAACATACAACAAACTGTATGGAATACCTAGTTTAATAGCGTTACCTCTTTCTTCACTGACTTTATTGCAGATGAATGTGGACAATACACTTCGTTCACCAACCACGGCAGGCGCATCATCGGTAATAACCCCACTAACTTTACTCCATGGTAGTTTCATATCTTCAACTGCTGTACAAACAGAAACAAATAGATCCGTTCCTCTTGTTTGGCCTTTAAGGTTTTGGAGGTCAAGCAGCTCCTCTGCTATGTTCATGGCATCGTCTGCTCGTCTCCAAAAAAATCAGAAGCTGTGTAGTGTCAGATGCATTGCAGGCTAATGAAAAATATTATAAAGTCCCTACCCGGTATTCCTCAATCTGAATATCTGATGATATGTCCTCTATTCTCCGTGCCACAGTGTTACGAGCCAGGCAAACATTAGCAAATTCTTGCTTCTTCTCGGGCCAAATGTTCTCCACCATTTTCATGACACAGTCTTTGATAAACGTACCCTCTGTGAAAGGTTTGCCATGTTTGGCGATTAACATGGCCACTTCGTAGCTTGCTTTGGTGACGTTTTCACTCAGGCCTGCGTGAAGAGTTGCTGTTGTGAGGCCAAAGCAGCTTAAACTTGTATCACTTTTTCAGTTAGTGTGTCCTATGCATTAGCATGAATTGTCTGGTGGTGTCTCTTTACACTGAATTCCTTAAACAAGGCAACAGTCTCTTGACAAATTGGGCAAATACAATTGCTCTGATTTTCAGTGAAAACATATTGTAATTCCTATCTCTCCTGGAAGCGTCGGCCCTCGCTGTCAACTTTCCTCTTTTTACTTGCAGACGCCATGGCAAAATTAGCGAGAAGGGTTCACAGTAGGAGTTGTGCTGCCATCATGCGGTGAAAGGAGAAATTGCATTTTCTTGCTGGCTTGCTTGGAGGTGCTTTTCTGTAGAGATCCAATGTGCTGGATGAACTTCAGGCAGTCCCCATGGAGTGCCTCGTCCTCATGCCTTAGGTCTGTGTTGACGGCATGGTACGTCAGGAATCTGTCAGAGGAAGCACATGTACAGTATTTCAGCCCATTTAAATTCTCATGTACACGAGTCTTGAGTCTCGATAAAAAAACAAAAACAAAAAAAAAAAACCCCACCAAATGCTTCTGACCTTTTCAGGCTCTTGAGGTAATTCTGATGAGTTTGCGTCTTCATTTTCGCCTCGCAGAGCTCGAGGAAGTATGCCTTTGTCTTATCTCTGTCCCTGACAAATTCAAGCGACGGTGCCTGTGGGTCCATGTAATAGAGGAAATGGGCAACGTTTTCTACCTGGAATGGAAAAAAATAGCCTGTTAAATGACCTCGTAATCATGGCTGCTATGCAATACCACAACATTTTGGTTTCCCTGCATATAATAGCTCACACAGATACAGAATGTTTTCACGGCGGTCCTCATCTCCGCAGGAGTGAAAACGCTGTGAAAACAGATTTTCACGGCGTACGGACGTACGGAGGTCTTTGTCCAGGTACGTGTCAAAGTCCTTCAGCAACAGATGGTCCAGAGTGTGCTTTTGATAGAGGCCCTTCTCTGCCATGAGCTTCCTGGACGGGTGGCTCCGCTGCGTGTTTGGGTCGCTGTTAGGTGGAAAGGGTGCATCGTTACACTGCGTATTTGTGACTTGCGGTCCAGTGAAGAGGATGCCAAACTGAGATTCTCACCATTCACTGCTGATGGAGGTATGGTCAGACAGCCCACTCTCAGATGCGGTGATTTCAGGTGGTTGCGCACTAGTGGAGGGCCCTTTGTTAACATTGGAACGAGGTGGTGGTAGGGGTACGCCCGTCACCACCAAGAAACGATGCTGAAGCTCCTCAATCAACCTTTCAATAAAAACAGAAGAAACAACAACGACAGAAACTCCCAGTTAATACATCAAACACAGATGAAACAAGAATGGATGTTTAGAAAAAAGACTGATAACCCCTTCCACCGACCTGCTGAGTGGATCAGCAGCATCCATGATGTGGCGAAGCAGGGCGTAGTTGAAAACCCTGCCAGACCCCAGAAATGGTAAATGGACTGCATTTCTATAGCGCTTTTCTAGTCTTGAGACCACTCAAAGCGCTTTACAATGTTTGCCTCTCATCCAGAAGCTCTCCACCACGGCAGTCGTGGCCTCTGGTGTCGCCCGCTTCATGCAGACGCGCAGGTGCACAGACAGGGCCCGCTGGGTTTTCCGGCACACGAGGCACAGCAGAGGACCCCTATGCATACTCCTGGAAATAGAAAAAAAGACAAAGGTCACAGGTCAGTTGACAGTAATTGAACTTCAGACACTTAATATCATTGAATGTAGTTAGCTCACGAAAAGGAGAAAGATACTTCAGAGTAGAGATGCATGATATTGGATTTTTTGCCAATATCCGATATATTACAACTCATACGGCCGATATTCAATTCAATTCAATTCAATTTTATTTATATAGCGCCAAATCACAACACAAGTTATCTCAAGGCACTTTACAGGTAAAGCAGTTCAATATATAGAGACCCAACATTCCCCCATGAGCAAGCACTTGGCGACAGCGGCAAGGAAAAACTCCCCTTTTAAAGGGAAGAAACCTTGAACAGAACCTGGCTCTAGGAGGGCGGCCATCTGCCTTGACCGGTTGGGTTGAGAGAGAAAGTGGGAGAGGGTGGGGAGACACAAAGAGAGAAAACAGAGGGCAACTGAAACAATAACAGTAACAAAGATGAATCTGGATATGAGTCCAACTGGAAGCCGTCTTAAACTCCATGTGGACCTGACGGGTGACAAAGCAGAAACACTCCGGGGACAAATACGAGTTAGTAATATGCAGTAATGGGACTTGACTAAGTATAGATGGAGAAGGAGGAAGCACAGTGCATCCTGGGAAGTCCCCCGGCAGTCTAGGCCTATA
>OMNV01009102.1:104503-117625 GCA_900303265.1 Brotula barbata | reverse complement strand
TTCTGGGTCTTGCCCTTTTTCACCCCTCTTTACCTGCCTTTTCCTGCCCTGAGTAGGTACTTGAGGTTTTGGAGTATTTCTTCCTCTCCCTCTTGACTTTTTCTTCATTCTTCCTGCTCCCTTTCTTCCATTATCTCCAGATGCAGGTAGCTACTTCAGTAAAGACAGATAGGCGTTCTCTACTAGAGTTACTCTGTCTTTCCCTCCGGTCCACCCAAAGAGCTATTGTTTGTCCTGAGAGGCTCTGAGTGGCCATAGAGTGTGTCTGTGGGGATCGGTTACAAAACAACAAAGCAGAGGTCTAGGCCAGTGTCTCCTGCCTTGTTCCACGCGGGCACCAACGGCCTCACAACATGAGCAGAAAGCTAAGGAGGGTCTGTGTGTGTGAAAGAGAGAGGGTCTGTGTGACACTGTAGTGTGTGTTCATCTTATCTAACGATTATGACACAGAAAACAATGGAAAACACATCTCTCTTGCTATGTAAGGAGTGTGTACCCAATGTGTGTGCATGTTCCAGGTGTGACAAACGCAACAAAGTAGTGATTAATGGGACTGCCTTGGATGAAAAGGATCATGTCAGATGAGAGAACAGAGGAGACACCAGAGAACAGTTATAGATCGCTATGATGGGTCCTATATCGGAAAACGACACACATGGGAAAGGAGGAATAATGCAGCACGCACACACTGACACAGACAGCCTTTCATCTTGCTACAATGGCCCTTGGTCTGACCTGTCACAGATAATTAATGACTACTAATGTACACCACGTTCATATTGTGTGTTTGTGTGTGGCCCCCACCCACTGATTATATGGTTTATCCAGAGAAGATGTGTATTAAAAAACAGCATATTATCTTGTCATTCCATCCGTATGTACACCTCCCTTTTATGGGCTGTTGTGTTTCTTTTCCTAATGAAATTCAGACCTGTGTGCTTTGTCAGAACTATAATTTTAGGGTCCTGGTGCTAATGAAAACTCATTGAATGGAACTCATTTGTGGACTCCACACCCTTATCTAATCCTTTAAGAAAATGTTAAGTGTTTGCAGACAGAAGCTCGACTCTTGTGGGACGCAGAGCACCGCTGAGGCTCCTCTCTCTCCTAGTAAATCACTGACCCTGAACACAGCTACTGTACACACACACAAACACACACTAAACTCTCTCGGGAAGCAGAAATACAGCCTGTGAATCTCATCACTCAATGAGAAGAAAGTAAGGATAAGAAATGTCACAGGAGGGCTGAGGAGACACCCCCATCTCCTTTCCTGAGTGAGCACTGGGCCACTCTTTAAAGCACATCCTTCCTTTCTGTCTTTCAGTCTTCTTCCTGTTTGCATCCCTTGAGGGACCAATAATCTTAAGTGGTTGGTTGAGGTGTGATGGGGAATCCTTGACCTGACCAACCAAACTACACCCGATAAAAGTGGAAAATGAAGAAAGAAAACATATTTCTTAAGGATTTCCAGGGTTTCTGCAGACTTTAAGACTTTTTAATGCCACTCTAAATTAAACAGAAGACGAAAGTAGCTCTTCTTTTAGTGTTGTGGCGGAGCCAAATGTTGTTGAGAGCCATTGCTGAGGTGGAGGCGATGGAACAAGCTGACATGTCAAGGGGACTCGTAGTCTTTAGCCAAGTCACAAAATAAGGGTTGTGCAACCGGCTTTCATTAAATTTGTGCTCTGAGAAAGTATGAAGTATGTCAACTTCCTGAAACTAATGAGACACTTCAAAAACAAACAACTACAAAATCTCTCAATTCCTTCCTGAGATTTCACAATGCAGTGATCAAAAATGACGTAACTGTTACTTCCTTTGTGGACTTGAGACTTTAAATACGGCCTTATTTTTTACATAAAAAAACTTTTGAACTTTTTAAGGGATCTGCACGAACCCTGAGACTGCATGAACTGTCTCGCAGATGCCTATCACTTATACTTCTTCTTCTGTCTCTCTCTCTCCTATGTCATCTCAGAAACTCTTGTCTAAAAACAGATCCCATTACACGCCATTATACACACTCAGCCTCTTTCTCACATGCATACATGCATTACTACGACAACAGAAGACAGAGTGGGAGGGGGGTTGTTAGTAGGGATCTGAAATGGTGGGACAGCCTTTGTGTAGGTAGATTAGATAAAAACACTAATGCTATTAAGCTGATGGTCTGAAAGCCACAGTCACACACTGACAGACTCAGGGGAATACACACCCGTCCCCAATGGCAGACAGAAGGAGCCGCTAACACATCAGAGACATGGATCAGGTTTTCTGCTTTTGTGGGGATGGATCTATATCAGACCTAAAAGCCACCTAACCAGGTAGTGTGTATTTTTGTATCACGAAGCCTGGGAAATCTAAGCATTGCTGCAAATTCGCTCTAAACATAGACACCCTTTCAAGAAGGATGGGGTCACACCAAGTGAGGTCTTCAGGCACAGTGCCCTTGCTTTGTGTGTTGCCCTTTCAACCTGGACTGAAGTTGAAGAAGCCATTACTGCCTACATAGTGTAGTGTCAGCTGTGTATGTCTGTATTTATGCAAGTGTGTATGTATGTATGTATGTATGTGTGTGTGTGTGTGTGTGTGTGTGTGTGTGTGTATACGTATGTTCTCAGTCTCCAGCGGGACAAATGGATCCAGATGGGAACTCCGGAATTGCATTCCCTACAGGAAGTCATCCACCTGAAGCCCAACATGCATGTATGCACACATACACGTACACCCAAGCACACGTACACAAACACACACACGCTAATGCTAATCAGTATCAGATTCCCTGCGCTCTGGAATGTAATGTGTATGTATGTGTGTGAGAAAAAGAAAGAGCGAGAGCAAGAGGTAGAATAGGTGCATGTGTACGTGTATGTGTGTGTGAACATGTCACTAGTGCCAGGGGAGTTGCAGTAATTGGTAAGTCATCAGTGTGCGCATGACGACTTCGGGTCATCACTGAGGCAACATATGATCCACTCGCCTAGCAGGCTTGAGCTTTATGTATGTAACAGAGCTTTTAATCAATGCTATATTAAGGGTGTGGCTTTATGCTGGAGATGATTGCCTGGGATTTTCTGCTTCTCCAGTGCCATTCTCCCAACAGCAGGGAAAATTGATTTGCTCTAACCAAAGTTGCCAGCTTTAATACACAAGTTCAAACAAAGTTTTAAGTTACATGCACAGAGATAGAAATGAACAGCATATTTGTTTGAGTGTAAGAGGACGTAGAGCACACACACACCAATATATACTTAAAAGAACAAGACTGACTACTGCGAATTCATTAGCGTGTGTGTGTGTGTGTGTGTGACACAGAGAGCGAAATGCTCTTGGTTTGTGATTACAGATGTTAGGTTCCTCTTTGCTTTTGTTGGATAGGTGCAAAGCCAAGAACCAGGACTGGCCATATATGACCATCTACTGGGCTAAATTTTCCTCCCCTCATGCACCGATATCTGACCTGGACTGTGTTAAATCTGTTAAGGTGCATTCCATATTTTTATTTTTTTTTCTAACCTGATGGAGAGTTTGGCTTACATTACAATTTGTGTGTCTAAAGTGTGAGAAATATGCTTGCTCGCTTATGGATGAGTCTATTGAGCTTGCCTTGGCGAAGAACACAGAGAGATGCGTTTCACTGCCAAGGATCCAAATAGGGAACTTTGGAGACTTCAGGAATGCCCCAACCTGGAAAACACACACATACGGACAGAGAAAGAATGCTTGCAGAATGAAATATCTATTTTCAACAATTTTCATCATAAATCAGCAACTGTTTAAAGCCTCGCAGAAGTAACTTTTTTTATGCAAGAGCAAAGATAACATGTCATGCAATATGAGCAGCATGTTATCCAGCTGGTCTTTGTTAAGACATTTAATACTGACAGCCTTTTGATACAGCTCCTTTTCACTTTTACCAACTTAAATAGTGAACCTGATGTGCTGCATGATATTAGGCTTAGCTTCTATAAAAGATAATAAACCAGACAACACAACATCACATGGACATCATACATTAACATGTTTACATATTTGCAGATGTGTGCTGTTTCTGCGTAGTTTACCAATTTACTGAGGTCACATCTTAACTTGGGATCTTCTTGACTTTAGTTGGCAAAGATAAACAAACAACCACAATCCCCTTTTGACTAAAATGTGTCAGGCCTTTTAGTACATATATGCTGGAATATATTTGTGTCATTGAGTAAAAGTGTAGCATGGGAGAATGGGGTGGGATTGTTCCTTTGACAAACATTTTCACATGGGAGCTTCTGCTGTAATTTATTTTTCTCTTATTGGAAATGTCCCACATCGCCATGTCATGTGTAACAGTGAACATGTGTGTGTTTATTTGTATTCCCAACAATCTCTCAGCTTGGTCTCAATTGCAAAGCACAGTCTCTTGACAAATACCTTAACATGCACATTCGCTAGCCATAGCAGTTTGACAACTGGTCAGTGTGTTTGTAGTTATACATTCTGTTTTAGTCCATTTGTGTCTGTACCTTACAGTAGCGTAGTGACTCCATCAGAGTTAAGAAGCCAACCGATGCCTGTTTATGAATACCATGCAATTCTGCAAGAAGGAAATGGGGAACAAGACACAAAGTAAACAAGTAAATAATGCAAAAAGAGCAACTGTGGATAAAAGATCTTGTTAAGTGATGTAAAACTGGCATAAATTTGGTCATTTGTGCAATGCTGCTGTCAGATCAAAGGACTATTGCCCTCTAGTGGTCATGGATGAAACATGGAACCACTAAGACAAGCTCTGTATATGTGTGTTATTATATCTGGGAGTTGTTTGTTGTCCATGCAAGCTGTAACTTAGTGCAGATCTTACTCATGCCAGAGCACTCCCTGTCTCCATCCCAGACATTAGAGACAGCGTGACCAGTTATAAGGAGATTCACCAGGCTCTGGCTGCAAGAAAAACAAAAACATTAAGGGCGAAAAGGAATGAAAAAGATCGTCTGTAAGCTATCCTGGATCTGACTTGAATTCAAGATTTAAAATAATCATCTTGTGGAGAACATTTAGAAAATACACAAATAACAACTAAGCACAGCTCCCAATGTTAGTCTATCCCATTTGAGCAATAGGTGGAAAGCAGTGTTGCTGTACCTGCCATGGCCATGCACAGGGTCGATGAGAGGCTCCATTGTGTCTTGGATCTCATTTCGTATATTTTCTATTCCCTGCAAAATAGATCCGATTCAGAAGAAACAATTCTGCCTTGAATTTTGTATATTTGAATAGTGATGTGAGACAGAAGCAAAATCATGACACAATGATTAAAACATAATACAAATAAAATTGGCAATTGGAAAAGTGCCGGCAGGGTTAAAAAGCCTATCACTTAAACAATCTATTTAACATGAAATCAATTCTGTTGTCCCCCTGCATCCACACACACATGCATGCACATATAGAATTTTACCTTGGTGAGGATGACAGAGTAGAGGAAAAGCAAAACTCCACAGCACCCCCTCCAGGTGTGGTACAGAGACAGCACCTCCTCTCTGATATCAGACAATGATGCAACATTCCTCTTGCTGCGAGAGGGCACAAACATGAGAGGGATTTATGATGCGCTTTAACGGCAGAAGGTTACACATAAGCTCATGAATAAGATGCTTTTATCTTCCTAGGCAGAATACCTTTAAAAACAAGGCTGAAATGAAATGAATGTACAGACAAAACAAAATGCCTCTTGTCTTGTCTGTTTGGAGCTGCATTGCTCTTCCTCTGCTCCTTGGAAAGCCTGCTTGTGAAGCTGTCTGTTAACAGACGCTTCTTCACGGTGAGTCAGCGCTGCTTTTTGCTGACTGCAGCCTCAGCTGCCAGAACCCTATGTGTTTGATTAACTTTCAATATTCCTCTCGCATAGGCTGCCAAGCTTCATTTACGGTGTGTGTGACAGAGACAGTGTGTATGTGTGTGCATTTAAGAGTGAGAGGGAGTTGTTTTTTATGAGACAATCAGTCAAAGTACTGAGTCAGCAAAGTGTGAGCAGAATTAATAAGCTAATCCAATGTAAAAGCCAACTCCTGCAGAATACACCAATCAAACACAGTCCCTTATATCTTGTTTCTACTTTTTACTAAATAAGAAGGTCTCTATTGTTTACACTGCATATTAGAAAGGGTTAACGTGAATAGGTGAGCATGTATTCTTGCCAGCAATATGTATCGTTAAGATTAGTGAGTTGAGGAAAAGTCCTGAAGATGAAAAGTGCTTGAAAAGTTTGTGTAAGTATATTAGTTTCACTTACTGGAGAACACTGTGAAATCTTTCAAAGCCAAGGTCCTCAGCAGCCAAAGCAGCTAGGCACAACAAAACACATACACTGTACCATCAGGCTGCTGTATTTCCATTGAGTAGCTAAAACAGCAAAACTTCATGTTGACAAATAAGTAAGTCATCAATAATTACAATTTGGAATGAGAAAATGTTGATGAATAAGTAAGTGTGCTCAATTTGCTTCTTTGTGATGTTTAAGACTCACTTGGTTGCTGTTCTTGTAGCGACTGGCTGCTCTCGGCCTCTGACATGCCCTGTGTGTGTGTCTGTGTGTTAGAATGTGTGCTACTGTGCGGACTCTGTCCCTTGGCCCAGGTGACCAGGCAGAAGCCTCTGGAGGGGCTAGAGGAGGCAGACTCGAGGATTTCACTCAGTGTGGAACACAGGGTCGTCTTCTGCTCTTCCTCTGCCAGATACAAATGTAACAATTTAGCAAGCCAACATCAATATCCAAAAAACATTAGCTGGATGTGGGAGTCCTCAAAAGGTCAAAGGTCAGAATTTGATATCTACCTGACATTTGTCTCCAGTTGGAACTTTCTCTGTTAAAGAGAATGTTCTTCAAGAGAAATGCCTGTAGAGAAACTCAGATTCAGCAAAACAATTTTCAACAATACGATCCATGTAGGAGTATGCTGCACTTGATCTGTGTCTGCAGATTTCCATAATTTGAACGCATGCAAAGCAGTAAATAATAATGGCTCTATTCCTCATATTATTATTATTATTCCTCATGCGTTTGTGATATCAATCTTTATGGGCTCAGTGTTTAAGTCCAATACTGGTAATGATGACTGGGCTCTTATGATATTGCAGTGGCTTAACACTACACCGATATATGCCCATACCTGGACAGGTGCAATTACAGCACATGGCCCTCCCTCAAACTGCTCGAGTGCTGAGTGCTCATGCTCACTGAAAACAAACCCTGAGAAGACAAAAACAAGACATCATGTCAAAGGAATATCCACAAGATGGATGGCACTATTTTTCTAAAACTATCTAGCAAAAATTAAAGAACTACTACAGCATGCATTATGAAATACATGGAACGGTGAAAATTCAGGATAAGTTGTGGCAGTTGTTCGGTCATTCTATTGCAAGATTATGCGACTGTGTGCAGAGGAATAATGAATAAGTGCAAGATAGATTTGGATTCTAAACCAACACAGTAGGAGAATTTACTGTTTAACAACGCTTCAACCAGACAGTACAATCTATACTGCTGTACTCCTTAGTGGGAATGAAACTTGCATACACCTTGCCGTCCACCGTATACAGTCCGTTGGATTAATCCATTCCAAAATCAATGAACATCATACCTTGCGTCCATCTACGGAAGATGGAAGCAGACACTCCTCCACTGGAAGGTCTACCCCAAACCAAATCCACCACCTCTTTATTCAACTCTGACATTTTAGCTTTTCAATTCCACAGTCACTCCCGGCTTTCACGACGGCCACGTGTTCCAGGTGGGGAAAGGAGAAGTCCGTTTGAGGCCAACTTGCTAGCTAACGTTGGGCGAATCACTCCTCGCTCGTCCCGAGGCTGACAGTCCACTTCTCTCGGCAGGTAGAGCCGGTGGCATTGGCCACAAGCTCCCTGTGTGGCACGACAGTCTGGCTCTAATGACACAGGCGGATAAGAATGACATCAACGTAGCTACAGCAGCCTGCCAAATGATGAGACAGAAACATTTAACATTAAGCCACAGAGTATTATTTTGTGTTTATCGCTACTGTGAAGACATAAGAGCGTAGTTTGATAGCCCCAATGAACACACGGCTAATTAAGCTAAGCCTCGTAAATATCAAACGTTCTATATGACATAACGTCATGATTAACGATTAAAGCACTGTGTGGTTCACTCATTTACGTCATTTCTACGTTGAAGTAAGTTACTGATGCATTTAACAACACTCAAAATGCAGCGCTTGCTAGCTACTGTTAGCGGTTAGCATCTGTCGGTGACTAGCGGCTAATCTTTCACCGCTTTGTCATTCAATTACTTCACATTACAGCCTTACCATTAGTTGTACGCATTCGTTCTGGTTGTTTTTCGTGAGCTAAAAAGCAGAGCTTAGTTACCTTTAAATACACATTCAAGTGATGAGAATCCGTATTGATTGTATTTTTGGTAGTTGTTGCAGTATCACATCGTCTCTGTCATTCGTTTATTTACAACAAAATGTAAAAAGAAAGAAAAGGTGCGTACACTTGACGTAATTTCCAATTGGTTCAAATCCCGAGCGTGCGTGGTGCGTCAAGGGGCACAGCTTCAAAACCTTATGTCATTGGTTCAAAGGCTTGTCTATCATGGTGAACGCCGGGCTACATAGACAGTTATGTGAAATTCCCTGCTACAACCGCCGTAAGATCAAGATACTAACATATTTCTTTTGTGATTAAATAAACGTTTAATGAAATACAAACATAATGTGATAGTATTCTCTTATCTGATGCTTGAACACCAAATTCTATTTAAGGACCGAATGTATTATGGCCGCTGCCTCTTGCCGTAGCAGCCGGCTGGTCACTGCACGGAACATGCGCACTGTAGATCAGATTGATTTGCTGCTGAGTTTCCACGCGTGTTGATCGTTCTTATTCTGGGTACAGTCAGATTTGTTGGAATACTGGACATATAACACCCGATTTTCATCACAATGGGAGGACAGGCCAAGGGCAAAAAGAAAAATAAAACCAAGAGGAAAGAGAACCGCCCGAACAGTGGTAACATGTAACATTTTGCTAGCTATTTACATAATGTAACGTCAACAAAACCTACAAGTTAGCCTAACATAAATTGAAAGCAGCAAAGTAACATTGTCTCTCCAATTTCCACGCCTTATCCAGATGCAGGATTTGTTGGTTTGTCTCCCCAAGAAAGGACGAAACTAAGGATGCATGTGAAAGCCAAGAAAAAGACGTCTGAGAAGTACACTGTGCATCAACTTTTAGAGAAGGTAGTATAGACGAGACAGACAGTAAAAAAAAAAAGTATATTCAGCGACAGGACGCGTCCTGCTTCACTGTCATCATTATTTTCAACATGTTTTAAACTTTTGTGTTTTCTGTTATACAGACGGAGGAATGCATGGATCGTTTTGATTTTGAGATGGCTGCCCTTTTCTGTCAAAGAGCTTTGGACATAGACTCTACCCACCTACAGGCTCTTGATATGTTGGGGCACATCTGTTCTGAACTAGGAGACACACAGAAAGCAAAAGGAATATCCTCTGTTCAAGTCTTATCTTTGTTTCTCTCTGTGCTGTTGGAGATCACTGATGCATGTCAAAGCTTCAGTCATTGAAGCAAAGTGTGGGTGAAGTTTATTGTGATGGTTGTGGCATTTTCCTTGACCAAATCTCTGTAAGCTTTTCTTCGTGCAGTGGAGCTGAGCCCAGATGTAGGCCACAGTAAATACATGTACCTTGGACAGATCCACACAGGCCAGGAGGCAGTGGACTACTATACTAAAGGAACACAGGTCCTGCTCTCAGCACTGGACAAACAAGCACAGACTACTGTAAGTGCATTAACATACATATTTAAGTAATTCAGATTTATTTAAATGTGTTTGGAGGAAAAATCATACTGTATATTCACAACTTCACATCAATGTAAGACTATTTATTTTCCAAAGGGGGTGCTATTGGACAATTTATGAATTCATGCTACACATTAAAGTACGTAAATATCTGTAGCTTGCATGTAGTATGTCAGGTCAATACCCAGTTGTTGGTTGTATGTGTTAAATTTACATCAAGCGTGATTGATGGTGATCATGGCTGTCAAGCGCTCACTTGCCAGGGTCTTGAATGATCTCTTTGAGCTCATGCTCAAATTTGAAATTTACATGAAGATGTAATTAAATGTCAATTCACTGCCAATTGCGCTGTTGTCTTTGTCACCGATTGTCTTAATAAAAGACAGGGCTTGGACCTTAATGCAGATGTGTGTCTGTACATACAATTAAAATGTAGCCAATGTATAGCAAATGATCAGGTTGAATTAGATTTAAACAGTCAACTGTTCAACTGTTAATCATCGTGACAGTAAATGACATTCCAATGAAAACATTTGCAGTTGAAAGAAAAACTGTTGTCAATAAGGTTGTCACGGTATATTCATAAAACATGTTGATAATGATGACAAAATGTTAGACATTGCAAGATTATACGCTCGAATATTGTTTCTCTAACACTGTCAATTTGCTTATGGTCTAATGCAGCAGTATGTCTTCGGTATAATCGTCTGTTTGCCTGGGAGACATTTCATTATTTTAGTTGACCAGTGTTCTTCAATTAGATTGGGTATCTCAGAGAATATATTCTAAGAGGTTTATGTAACACCATAAAATATTAATTGGTTAATTATGCAGGAAGTTGACTTTTGTTTTATTTATGACAGAAGAACACCGCACACCCCAGTTTATTCATCCAAAATGCACTGTCCTTTGTTGTTTAAGCAGGCGCAGGCTGGAACTGCGGCCCTACCAGACGAAGACTCTGAGCTCCCCACGGCAAAGGATGTTTGTGTGGCCTATTGTTCTATAGCCGAGATTTACCTAACAGACCTCTGGTATTTCAACACATACAGGCACACGGTCACTTTTTGCACTACTTTTGCTTTTGTGTCAGCAATGAGTCGTGATCATACATTTTTATGTGTTTGTGTGTGTACATGTGTGCAGCATGGAGGAGGGAGCTGGGGACAAGTGCAGAGAGTTCATTGAGAAGGCATTACATTATCACCATGACAACCCAGAGGCTCTACAGCTCATGGCCAGTTACCTGTTCAGTACTGAGAGAAACGAGGTCAACACACACACACACACACACACAGGATGAATTATCACCACATTAAAGTGGGAATCTGCTGAGTTAATTATTCTGACAAAATTGAATTGTATGCCATTAATCAACAGATGGACACTTACATTAACAGGCACACACACAGACAGGTCATGCAGATAGGAATGTTAATTACCAGGTGGATTATCGAGGTCATATAGCCCTCTGATAAAGATAAAGATGAGGGAGCACCCACTTGACCTCAATGTGCAGCATATGCTACAAGAAACTTATGTTGCATCCTAAATATACTGCAGGTCAGTCATTTGTGAAGACAGTAGACATGGAAACTTTTCAAGCCTCATTCTAACTCTGACATTTAAGTCTCATTTTTAAATATTGAAGAAATGTGAAAGGGCAGAGTACGTTCTGAATGAAAAATAAATCTGGTAATTATGTTCAGGCCACTAATGTATAGTATATTGTTTACATGTTGAAGCTTAAATTAGAGTCACATTTTTACCAGCATACAGAACTCTTGAGTAAAAGGAAAAAAATCCCAATCTAAGTTGACATTTCAAATCTTTGGGCACATTAAGAATATGACAGGAAGAGTAACTTTCTAAGAATATATACATATTTTGAATGTGCCTGGTAACCTCAGGTCCAGAAAGAAGCAAAACTATTTCTCAATGCCATCATATCATCAACCTGAACAATAATTCTTACATTTTACCACAGCTGTAAAAAGCTAAAATGATTTCAATTCCTGTAAGCACAGAAAAAGATGGTAGAGTGGACCTGTAATACAGCTGTAAACTGTAGGGGGCAGGCTAGCTCCAGTCACACATCACAGCTTCAGTATATGGCCTCAAAAATATGTGTGTTTATTTTCATGCGTGCATGAAGGCGTGTATTCGCTTGAACTTTATACATTTTAAGTACCTCGTATGTCTTTTGCCGTACGCAGGAAGGAAAACAATACCTGATGAAAAGTGTTGGATTGTGGCTACCTACACGGAAATCGAGTGCGGCTCCTGCCGACATAGAGGAGGACACACAGGTGAGGTGGAGTCCTTCCTGCTAAATCCATGACCGCGTGCAGTCCTCATAAATATCCATAAAGCTGTTTAACTAACTGCATTGTCACGTTGTGTTTTGTGGCACGCACAAACATATGGGACCTAATAGAGATAAAACTCATGAGATAATTAAATGATGATATAGAATAAAAATTCTCATGGAATCAATACATCACAAAGCTCCTTGTGTGTGTGTGTGAGAGAGGGATTAGATATAAAAGCAAAGCATATCAAAACGGTTGCTGCAGGGGAATCAAGAGAATTACTGCAGGGAATTAAATTAAGATAAAAGTTTCTGTCAGTCAGTGAAGAATGGGTTTCCATGTTGGGCTGGGTTGCGCTAAGTAGATCTCGGATTTAGTTAAAGAGTGAGTATCTGAGAAAGGTGAAGGATGTGGGTGGTTTTTAAAGAGAGGTGAATGATTTGAGGTGAAAGTTCCTGTGGCACCACCATTATGAGGCTTATCTTCCGGTGCAGGTTGATGTCTGAACCCTCTTGCCAACACGTTTCTCGTGATTAACAGCTACGTTGCCTTTTTGTACATGGGAATTGGATCATCCTTTTATCAGACAAAGTTAGAAGTATTTTTGCTGTTGTTTCTGTGCACGCTCACTGTGTAGGTGTTGGTGCTGTCTTTTTCTGCAGAAAGAGATCCCGCCTTATGAATCCCGCATCACCGCAGCCAAATTGCTCATCGAGACTGAGGAATATGAGGTAAATTGTTTCTTGGTTTTTTTTATGTCCGTACAAGTTTTTTTTTGTTAATTTTTTTCCACGGTGTGTCAGCAGGTTTTTGTCTGTGCCTGCTTTTGTGCCAGTATGTGAATTTGTGCGCTTCCTTTCCACTGAATAGCACACAGGGTGGGAAGGCCATGCCCGGTGTTTATCCCCTCCAGAGTTCAGTGTCAATAATTGAGGGATGGTATTTACAGAGAGG
>OMNV01009102.1:83344-104478 GCA_900303265.1 Brotula barbata | reverse complement strand
ATGGGAGAAGGAACAAAAAGTCAGCAAACCCAGGAAAGCGCCTGCTAAATTGACAACTTTGAAACTGCATGCTTGTCTACTAAATCATCAGCCAGTTTCTCGTTTTAATGACCTTGATTTTAGTAGTTCAGCCGCTAAAACCCTCATCAGTCATTACCACTTATTGTCTGTGATTACAGACACACCAACGGTTCATCTATTTTCTGTTGTGATTAATTTGTAGTGGCTCTTCTTTAGTATTTTATGGTTGTTACTGATAGGAAATGAGAATATGGTTTCTTTTTCACTCACGCTGAGTGGCAGTTTTGTGTGTGTGTGTGTGTGTGTGTTTGAGAGAGCTGGCTTGTCAGATATATCTGTAAAATGACAAGGTCTCAGTCAACCATTTCTGACATGTAGTTTGTCTTCATTTTTATGTTGCTGTCATTGGGCCCAAATCGAATACATCCAATCTGTGTGACGGGAATAATTTGCTGTGTCCACACATCTGCATGCACATTTCCATGGATATTTGCTTTTGTCAATCAGCAGGTTGTATGTATCTGACACAAATTAGTTTATGGGTGGAGAAGAAAGCAATATTTTATTCTTCTCTCAGCTCCCCAACTGGGCCTCTCTCTCTCCCTCCTGTCTAACATATACACACTCATTCACTTTTGCGCTCACCATTTGTCTCTGTGGAGCATAAGATTTACTCACAACTCACAGTGTGTGAAGTTGTGTGCTCCCAGCTTGTAGATCTGTCGTGTGTGAAAGCTGCGTTCATAGCAGGGTGCCGGCATACAAATGTTTCTTATTTTTTGCTACATGAAAGTTTTCTTTGGTCTTTTAAAAGCAGCCAAGTCTTTGAAATTTTGATTACTTTCCCAAAGAAACATAGTAAAGCAGTGTTTTGTGTCTTTCAAAGATGCTTTTTTTTCTCACTAAGAGTAGCTCCCATTAAAATAGCAGAGGTATTGAAGCTGCTCTGCTTTATTTACCAGAACGAACAGTCAGTTACACCTAGTCATACTTTCAAGCTAACAATTATTTTGAATAGACTCGGCATGGGCCTACCTGTATGAAAATATAGTATGATTACCTTTGTCATAATTATCCTCGTGAATCGGTATTGCCTTTATAATGAAGAAGAATTTAATTATTCCTTGAAACTATTCCAAGAGTTGTCTACCTTGTTCTCGTTTTTTTAATTGAATCATCTGTCTCTACAGTATTTTACCACATTTTTCCCATCAAAACCGAGTTTTTCCTCTAACCATGATGGTAAATGATAGGTGTTAAACACAAGTAAATCCCAAAGAGGTTGGCACTAAACTTCACTTTGTTCCCATGCGTGTTGTCTTTTATTGCGACAATGACAGTAAAACCACAACTCTATTTGCAGTTAATTTGGTTATGATTCCGTCCCTGTACTAAGCTTCGGAATGAGCCCACATAAAAGATTTAATTTTTGAAATGTGCTAAATGTTTTCCCTTAATTTCTTCGCTTGGCATCGCAAAACGCCGCTTGAATGAATTATGAGGCAAACCTGTAATGCTTTGAAAGCGTTTCATCTTATCTGACAAGCTTACAGTATAAACAGGAGCTTCACTCTTTAAATATACAGTACCTTTTCTCTGTCATCTTACTGAAAGCGTCTGGCATAAAAGCACTTTTTTGTTATCTTCCCCACGTTAGTGGAGGCAGCACCGGTTCCTTTCATAGCATTAAATCCCACAGTAAGTGAAGTGATATTTCAAATGAAGGTAATGACTTGATTTGAGACTTATTTTTGAAAAACAAAAACGTTTGCCTTTCGCTTTGTCCGGAAACTTTTTAATGGCTGAATGCAATGTAAGTACACTGACAGTTCCTAAAGTTGTCCTCTAAATCAGAGAGGAGCATATGAGACAACTGTGTAGTTCTTCTGTGTCCAATATCGCAACATTTAGTGTGATTGTTTCTGAATGATTTTTTTTTTTTTGCTTGTGTGTGCTACGGACGCGTTTCATTATTATTTTTTTTTTTGATGCACAGCGCAGTAAAGCTGCAGCACTTTTACTACAATCAGTTCATTAGAATTCTCTGACTCTCTCATGCAGGCACACATCACGGTCACAATCACCACCGCTTATTCACACCCAGCACTGGCAATCACGCGTGTGCATTTTATGAATTTTACTGTTCATAATTCTGGCACACAACGAAACCGCCCGTTCATTCCGGTGCTGCGTTCAAGGGACAGTTACCCTGGATTTATTTACTTGTTTGTAAGACATCCCTGTTTTTTTTTTTTTTATCGTGTATGTGTGTTATGTGTGCGCTTGGTTTCTGTGTGTTAGCGATACGGCTTGCCCTCGCTGGTAAAGTGATTTGTCTCCCTCCTGTCTCGGCAGCGCGCTCGGTTAAAATGATTCTGTTAAACAAAATTGCCTGAAGATTACACACAAACATACTCACTGTGCACACACAATAGCCATTATAAATGAGTTCCCACTCAGAATGCTGTTTTTTTTAAAACAGGTCTTGAAATAAAGAGGACAGCATGTAGAACATAGTGTCTTTGGTGTGTGTGTGAGTGTGTGCGTTTGTGTACTTGTGGCGCACAGACCTGTTTTGCATTGTTTATTATCGCAATACATTTTGTATCCTTTTCCCGATCTTCTCGCTTTCTCTTTCATGGCACCCCACGCCCCCTTTTATCCTTCGTGGGAATATTAATCTGTTGTTGTTTAGAGTTCGGAGCAGTTTAAGAGCCTGTGAATCTTTAATCACCAGCCCTTGGGTCGACCACTGTAGTTAGGAAGGAGAACAAGCGGAGACGGAGTAATGGTTATTATGGTTCACTTATCCTGGCTTCTCGATATCTCTTGTTCTATTTTTGTTGCTCCAGCTCTGCCTGCTGCTATCTGTTGTTTAAATCCCAGACACATCTTTACTTCCATCTCTTACATAGAGTGCTGGGCTCCGTGGCTCGGTTACTCGTAACGCTGTGTGCGTGCGTGCGTCTGTGCGTGTGTGTGCGTGCGTGCGTGCGCGCGCGTCTCATACAATAAAAACAAGGAAATAGCTTTGACAGTGTACATAAAAGCATTCATCAACAGGAAGTATTAGATGTTTTTGTTTGTGTATTTTTAATCAGACATTAATTAATTAAGGACAATGGGTTATCCAGCTGATAATTGTTCCTGCA
This sequence comes from Brotula barbata, assembly GCA_900303265.1. Classification (NCBI taxonomy): domain Eukaryota; kingdom Metazoa; phylum Chordata; class Actinopteri; order Ophidiiformes; family Ophidiidae; genus Brotula; species Brotula barbata. The sequence goes on along the minus strand of OMNV01009102.1, from coordinate 101,305 downwards.
GTCAGTCAAGTGACTCTCTGACATGCACATTTGCAGGCCTTTAATGAGCTGCTCTCAATTAACCCGGCTCTCCCTCAGTCTTCCCAAGCAACAGACCCCTTTATCACCACCGGAACCACCTGGACTTAATGAAAAGCCAAGACAACTCCAAAGAGCAGGAGGGGTAAAAAATCAGGAGGGGCACTCTCTCTCTCTCAGCTAATAAGACGGCCTTAACAAGATTCAAGTGTTATTTTGCACACCATTTTGTGTACCTCGTGTCGTAGTGTGTGTGTGTGAGCATGTGTGTATTTGGACATGTACGTGCCAATGTTTTATTCTTGCCCTTCACCACGGGTGATTGGCTAACTGTCGCCTCCAACCCGGAGTTGACAAAAATCGATATATCATCACCTCGGGCCTTTCTCTTGCTCTTTCATGCACACACTCTCACTCTCCTTCTCTCTCTCTCTCTCGCACACGCACACTCACATGCCTACAGAATCCACGAGGAGCGGAGCAGAGCAACAAACACGTGGCCTACTTTAGTCAAAGTCTGTTTTCTGTTTTGGAAACTTCCCCCAGTAACTGACCCAGACAGTGGTGCACCATAGCAAAGGTCACCTTACTTTAAAATCCTTTGAGACCACGAGCCTCCTCTTGAAGACACTAGAGGTGAAATCAGAACAATGCTTGTGGGGGTCAAATGCGGTGGGGGTTTATTTTCTGTGTGTCCTGCAGAGTGGCAAAGATACTATGGATATGTTGGCTGTGAATGTCAGTGAATAGATTAAAAGGGCTATTGAACAGAGTGGCCAAAGTGACTATTGACAGCGCGATAAGCACTGTCGAGTGTGTCCATCGATAGCAACGTCTGTTGTCTTGTTGGTATCGACGTCATGGTGCATGGGATACTGAGCTCATAGACGCTTATCAGACCTCCCTGATCACTCTGATTGATCGAACTTCCTTAGAGAACAATGTCCACGTGTGTGTTGTGGTGTGGGTGTGGGTGTGTGTGTGCGTGTGTGTGTATCTGGTGCATGTCTGTGCCTGTATAGCCAAAGATATGGGTGATTGTGCATCCATGTATTTATGTTATCTCTACATTTTGATGATGTTTATGCCTTTTTAAAATTTTGTGTGTCCCTCTGTGTGTGTATTAGGTGGCCGTCGATGTTTTGGAGGGTCTTCTGGAGGAGGATGATGAGGTCGTCCAGGTGAGTAAAGTGATGGTGCAGTGATGGGTGATGGCCCTTGTTGCCTAGTGATAAAAAAAAAAAAAAAGCGTTGCTATGTTATTACCGACATCATTATCTTCTGATACTTTACCATGTTAAATTCACGAGAAACATCAAATTTACCTTGTTATAAATAATTTGGTCAGTTCATAATCTGATTTTGAAAGCCTCGAGTTGCTGAGATTAAGAGTTTTCAACCGGAGGTCCGCGACCCCCTTTTTGTCCATGGAGACGTTGCAGGTGGTTTCAAGTCAAGCCAACTTTGTATGGACCCATATCACACACGGTGACTCAAAGGGCTTCCCTGTCCCATGAAACAATGCGGGTCCCCGACCCAGCCCAAAGCTCTCGATGAAGACGAGGAAAAACTCCCTCAAATACCTTAACATGAGGAAAAAAAGGAGGAAACCTCGGGAGAGTAATTCAAAGAACGGCCGGTGTGCCGTCGGATCCACTCCACGTGCGATAAATTAATTACATAGAAATTCAAAGATAATGCCGGAGAACAAGATGAAAACGACACTCAAGACCCGGTTTAGTAAAGAGTCCCAAGTCCACGTAGATGTAGTCATGACCTGACATGAGTCAACACGAATCCCGATCCAAAATTTTGACTCAGACTTGAACAATGAACAATGACTTCAACGATGCCATTTTACAGCCAGGAGCTGTTAAAGTATTTCATTATTTTTATTATCACAATCTTTATTTTTGGTTAGAGAATAATAAATCAATTTAAATAATAGTCCAAGTGAAGTTTCTCCTTAAGATTGCAAAAAGCACCTATTCGGTTACTCACTGCTAAAGCAATGAAGTGAGAGAGTGAGAGTGATATTGTCCACACTGTCACACCTGAAGAACACTTACAGGCTTACGTAATCTCTGCCTCCGTCCCAACCCCCACATCATTGGTCCCTAGGTTGCTTCTGAGTCAGTCCATGGACCAAAATACGAGTGTAAGTGTGTGTAATGCTGCTTGTCCTCGCGCTGGCAGCCGTATTAATCATACAGTATGTACTGCAGTATCAGACCAACTTGAAGCAAATGTTTGCTTTGATCACCACAGTGGGAAGAAGGCTTCAACCAGGGCGGCGGGGCGCATCTTCCGCGCCGCTGTCTGTATACGCATGTGTGCGCGTGTAAAGAGTTGCAAGTGGCGACACACCGGTACTTTGCCTCGCTTGTACTCGCAAGTTACATGCGTCTGACGGAGAGCCTGCGTACGCATCAGAGTGTGTTGTAAACGGAAGTATTTTCTGTGTTAAGTGCTGTCAGCTTGCTACAAATCTTCCCCGTTAGTAGCTGGGGAAGTGAAGGTGTGCCAGTGGGTGTCAGTTAGCACAGTTTGGCACGTCTCAGTTTCTCTCTACCCCACTCCCCCTCAGGCTCAGCCTCCCACATACGCACCCTTCAGCTGACAGATTGAGAGCAGTCATCAGGGGGCTGAACTTTTAGACTCGCTCCAGAGACGCACAGCTGTGGCACTCAGATTGAGTAGGCCTATAGCCAATCACACATGCATATGCAGTCACTGGTTTTAATGGCCCACAAAGTGTTTTGTCAGACCTCATTCCGGTTGAATTATTCAGATTAATGATGTCAAAAATATAGACTGGCGTAATTGTCTACATCAGTCTCTCCCTCCTTTTCTCCCCGTCACTCTTTCAAATTACCTCTGCCAAGGAGATTGTTTTTGCCTCAGGTTTTTGTGTGAGTAAGTGTGCGGTTGTGTGTTTGCAAGGTAACTTAATTTGGGCAATGAACATTACAGTAGTGTCTGAGGTGGATCTGGATCATACTTTAAACTGATAAGATTTAAAATAAACAACCATTCAGAGAGCTTGTCCTGTGTTCACACTGGGGAAGCACTAGATAGACTTCGGGCCGCAAACCAAAACACTCGCTGAAAAACTGCAGCTCCCGTCTGAAAATGCATTTCCACCCAGGCCCAGCTGGGTGCCTGGCAGGAGTACAAATATACAACTACTACTGTCAACTCCTTACATTATTTACGCTGTACATAAGTTCGGTGCAGAACAATTCTGCCATTATTGAATTGTAACTTAACGTTAATACGGCATGAGCAAATAAATATGGTGGTGTTCAAGTTACTAAGGGGACGTTTTTATGGTCAAGGACTCATGTTACAGTCTTATGCCATATTAGAAGGAACACATTGGCCTTGGTCCTTCTTTAAGTGCGGCACTTCAGTTGTTGGCTCCTTCTTCCATCTTTTTGCTTTTGTGTCTCTCAAAGCTGGAGTTCCTTATATAATAAGTCTGCACAAATAAAAATGTTCCCTGCAAACCTTCTTTTCAAAGGTCTCTGTTGATTCACGACGGCTTTGTTCCTCCCTCTCGGTATAAAAGCACTACACCGAGACTAAGATGTGCCGTCACTTTGAAATGACATGTCACAGTGATTTTGATTGGCAGGTGCAGCCTTTATTTCATTATGTGCTTCTGTTGTAGGTAGACGGGGCTGCAGTAGACTGGATTCTCAAGTTCTTAATTAAACAACCTTCTATTATTTTAATTAACACGTGCTTGAGCATAAACATCTCATCAAGTGCACACGTGATTCACAAAGTACCCCCCCGTCAATATATTTCAAGAAACTTACTCTTGCACAGCTGTTGTAGAATTACATCGTACGCATTAGGTGACTGTTTGAAATTCTAAATGATGTTCTTAAGTAACCTTTCATTCATCATTTGCTTTGTATGCGTGTACATGATGAGAGTTAAAGTTGTGCAATCACCAGAAAACTTCACCGACAAAAAGTCAAAAAGTCATTTGCTATCGCTGCAATCATGCGAGTCATGAACGCTCCAGTCATCAGTGCTGCTGTTGTGCGGATAAGTATGGCTGCGGGGGGTGGACTCCCACTCAGCAGGCCCAGGCAATTCTGGATTCAGTGTGGCATCCCTCGATGCGTTTGTTAGCTTAATGGTTGATTTGGCTGAGGTGCAGGTCTCTGCTGCCTCTACCCTCAATGAATAATGAATAAAGCTAATATTTGTCTCAGTGCTCAAAGAACAGTGGGTGGGTGATCTTTGGCCTCGGATAAGAGGCGCGCACACACACCTCCGAGTTCACGGAGTATTGAACGTGATTGTGCTGGAGGTGGTAGAGCAGGCCTTAGGCTGGGTATGTGATGGTAAATTAGAGATGTGTGTGAAATGGAAAAGCAGCTGATTTTCAAGTGAGCCCCGAGCAGCCATTCAAAATATGCTTCCTCTTGACTTTTTGAACTCAGTAGTGCAATTAATATAAAATAAAAACATAATTTCTCAGTAAGACCGCCCACGAACGTATTGTGGACGGATGTCCATCAGAAGCTAATTTGTCGCTCAACAGGCCGTTAACTCCGAAAAGCAGATAGAGCCGTCTCAGTTTCAGAGATGCTCACTCAACTGATGTTTGAATGTTGTTGGGGGAAACCTTAACACAAGAGGCTTATCGACCACGACCAAAATGGAATCATTACCATGAGTTCAGGTTACAAAATGAATTAAGCCAGGAAGCAGTTTTGGTTAGAGAAATTGAATTTAAATGTAGAAGAAGAAAAAGGCACCGGCAGTCAGGCTACTGTGTTCTCACAATGGTTCATTCATTTAGTCTACTGTTTAAAAAAAAATAGCGATTGTTTTGAATATCAAAATATTAGAGAAAAAATCTGAAAAAATCAGATCATAGAACCAGCGTGTAGCTGTTCTTTATGCGAGAAACTTGGGTGTATCATGAATTGTTAACTGTAATTTTCTTGCTACTGTTGTGAATTCTTTCCATTAAACTACAAAACTTTTTTCATCTGAAATAATTTCTGGACAGAACATAATAAATTCATTTTTTTTAAAAAACTCGAAAGTAATTAATTTTTTAGAGGGCTGAATTAAAGCCTCCAAATATCCAAAACTTGTGAAATTGTTAAGAATGTAGTTTTTAAAATTCCTCTTATCAACCTCACTGCCATTGTCGTCATGTCCAGTGTTTACAATAGAAGAGACTTGGGCAGTGAGGCTGTATTACTGATAAACACAGTAGTGATGCAGCAAAATGTGAGCACTATCTGGAAAAAAATCAGGGAAGGGAAGAAGTAGAATTTACACAAAGGGTTTACTGCCCAAAGAGCCCCCAATTAAAATAAAACTGTGGTCTGACATTCAAGTGAAGTCTCTATGACAAAGTGGAACAACAAAACTTGGCAAAATTGTGAATTTAAATCAAATATTTTACATAAAGTTTTTTATTCGTTATCTAAATTAGGATGCAGTAAGAACCAGAATTGACCCAGAATCTATAAACTATAAACACCACAGTAGGTTACTGACTGTAGTCGAGCAAAAACAAAACAAAAAACATTACTATTATTATTGTAGATTAACAGAAAAAAAACAGATCTGTTGTCCTTGACATGACTTTAGTCAGAGATGAATCTGGTTACATTCATTATATTCATTGTCCTCTGTAAACTCCATATTTTACACTCCAGCTACATTATTCACATAAAGTATTCACATAAAGCAGCATTATTAGGAGCAAATGCCGTAATTTGGAACATGGCCATTGATTCCTGTGGTCATTGTCATCAGGGAAGCGAAGAGAAACAATATTAGCTACACAGAATGTAAACAATAAAAATAAGATAATAGGAAAAAAAACCCTAATGAAATGCTGAATGGCAGACCTGAATAATTGCAGGATTTCATAACCACGCACTAGACACATTCAGCATGTAACTGACACAAAAATTGTAAGGCAGTTGATAGAGGTCAAGAAATCATGAACTATTATTTTGTGTCTTATGCTGAAATGAACGCACATTTTTTTATTTTGCTGCTGCCGAGGGCTATAGACGGTTGTTGAAAGAAAAATACATATAGTGTATCCACTTAAGCTTATCGTGGCCTCTTATGAATGCGCAGCATTCACACTTTTCACCAACAGCGTCTCGTTGTCACATTGAGTCTACAGAACTACTTTCTATTCAATTTGTCGCTCCTGTGTTCTGAGAAATGTCGTATAATGGACAGATCACTCATTTCTGCAGCAACAACAATAAATTCCAGAGTGAGCTTGTTAGCTCACTTATGCTGCATTGTGACAGGGCAGGGCCGCGGTGCTCGTCTTCCCCTCTCTCAAGGCAGAACAGTGTGCATGAGAAATGGTATGCGAGGGTCTAAAGCTGAGAAATGATTTGTACAATAATTGACGTTGTAGATGGAGTTTAAAAGATGTTTCTCCTTTGGTTTGGTAGAGAGGATAATACTGCTTGAGGGAATTTATTCTCAAGCATCTTTAGTAGATACTCCTGATAAATTCCATGCAAGTTTTGCTAAGCAGAAGAAAAAGCCGGTTAATACCATTGCCCATAAGTGTGAATGGCGCGTGATAAGGTTGCCCGTCTCTATGTGGCAGCCCTGTGATAGACCGGTGACCTGTCCAGTGTGAACCCCGCCTTTCACCCAGTGACTGCTGGGATAGTCTCCAGCCCCACCGTGACCCTGACTTGGATAAGCGGTACAAATAATGGATGGATGAATAGTTCCATAACCAAATCTACAGAATGTGCTCACGCAAGCGTTTCTAAATGAGCGTGGACTGCATCCGGATTGGATCGTCATGTTGACAGGCGCAACTTGAGTGACAGCTTGTTTGTGGCGGTGTATGCGTTTCTGTGTTGCACGTGTGAAATGTATTTGTCAAAGAAAGATGAGAGATTTCATGCAGACATGCTCAGTGAGAGTAACAAATGTGTTTTCCCTGTCACGGCTCACTTACGGCACCAAAGAGCTCTTTTGTCTGACTGCTTGCACACACACACACACACACACACAAAAGCACGTCTCAGTCTTGCCTCTCTTTCCCTCCTCTCGCCTCCCAGGTGTGGTATCTCTCCGGCTGGGTGTGCTACCTCCAGATGGAAAAAGCAAGAGAGCAGCGAGCGAGCGAGGGGAGAGAAGCGACAGAGGAGGAGATGGAGGAGTGGAACGCGCTGAAAGAGGCGGCCAGGTCGTACCTGACCAACGCTAAGAAGGTATTTCCAGCATCCCCAAGACCTCAGAGGTCACTTCGCACAGGCAGCTCTAAACTGATGACGTTCATCTGCTATATGAGACTCACTCTTCAGTAGTGCTCTGCAGCTGTGAGGCCATAGATGGAAAATAATGCCTTTGTCAGAGGAGGAGTCCACGCTGCGCTGTGCTGTGCTTAAAGGAGCTCAACTAACTTCTATCGATGCCACGGTTTAAATATCCCTCTGCGTCTCAGTCACTCGCTCTCTTTTTCACTCTCTCTCTCTCTTTCTCTCACACACACACACGTGGAGCGGTGCGTCTCATTCATTCTGTCACTCTGTCATGGAGCAGTGCGTCTACAGAGCAGTGATTCATGTTAGTCCAAAATCCAATAGGCTTGTAAATCAGACAGCACACACTGAGGGATGGCAGGCCCCACCTCTTGCATTTTCCCCCCTTTTTTTTTTTTTTAACCTCCCTCTATTTCCACTGCTTTTCACCTCCCGCCCCCATCACGTCCCTCGACAGATGAGTGGGGGCAACAGCGTGGCAATATATTGACGCGTGCCTCTCTGGCCAACAGTGTAGTGACAGGCCCATCTCCCCACCGTTCACCGGGGATGTCGGTGACAGAGACGAGAGTCAGGTGGGCTTTGAGCTGCCAAGAGAGAGGAAGGAAGGAGTTTGTGGGGGAGGAGGAGAATGAGGGCACAGCACAGAGCACATCGTGTTGGCACCTTTTGTGGAGTAACCTAAAAGGAAAATAATTTGGGGGAAAAAAGCAACACTTAGCCGTTTTTGCAGGTGTAAAAAAAAAATTGGCTGAGTCGTCGGAGTGGGGAGAGTAAACAGCAGCACCTTTTTTCTCGCAGATTGACTGAAGCAACAGCCGCAGAATAATGAGGAAGGTAAACGCAGAAAGAACTTGAAAAGTGATGCAGATTGTCCTCAAAAAAATTGCTCCTTGCGGTGCACTCAGTGCCGGGGCTCTGTTCTGTTTGGTGGCGGTGCGCGGTGCAGATGAAGCCCTTCCCGTGTCGGAATCCGAGTTTTGTCTCTGAGTGTTACTCTGAGTGTTAATTATTAACGATGAGCCAGTCTGCTAGTTAAAATGGACTCCAACATGGAAATGAGGCCTCAAAGCCCATGGCTTGTTTTGGCGGCGGTCCACTTCAATGCATACTTTATGACTTAACTCTGTGCGTGTGTGTGCGTGTGTGTGTGCATTGGTGAGCCTTATGTGGATGCACATATTTAATTAGGATTGTGTGATCCAAACTGCATATCTAATCATTGTTAAAAAAAAAGTCTTCCTTATTCATCTTCCTCTGTGATCGAAGCACGTTCGCGCGCGCACACACGCACATGCACACACACGCTCAGACAGAGACGAGCACACTCTGCATGCAGCTGGAATGCTCTCGCAAGGGTACGATACAAAGGAATGGATGTGTAAGGCAGGAAGGTGTAGGAGAGGAGCAGCAGGGTGAGCAGTATGGGACGAATGTAAGTGGAAGCGAGGAAGAAAACAAATTGCATGTTGGGTGTATGTGTGCGTGCGTGTGTGTGTGGGTGCAGGGGGTGTAGCTGGTGAATGGTGGCGAAGGTAAAATCAATAGTAAACCGGACGTGAAATGGAATTTGAGTCGCAGCCAGATAGGGTGCGATTGAGGCAGGATCTGGAGTGTATGCATAGAGTATAGTGTGTGTGTGTGTGTGTGTGTGTGTGTCTGTGAGTGTGGGCAGGAGTAGCTAGGGCAAGTGGAGGTCAAAAGCTTTACTATTTCATGTGGCTGAAAGGGTAACGCGGATTGTGGTCTGCTGTGGTCCAAGGTGTGCTCGTCATGTAATTTTAATGCCTCTCCATAGTTAGTGTGAGTTAGTGTGTGTGTGTGTATGTGTGTTTGCGTGCGGTCAGCCACCTTGAGAGTCCTGTCAACATGCCGGGTTCAACCTCAAGAAGGTCTAATCTCAGCCAGCGCCATGAGCGAGCCTCTCCAGTGAGCCGCGCGACGACTTTCTCGCATGTAATCACACATCCTTTACTTATAATAAGACATGAGACGTAATAATGAGACATGGACATCCATGCATTAGGAGAGCTTGGTTTCTACGGGGAAAGAAGAGAGAGGCGTGGGAGAAATGTGTGTGTGTGCCCATAAACAGGAAGAGGATAGGCGCTGGAAGAGGTATCTATCACCTTGACATGAAGGTCGTTTGGCAGCAGTGTAAGTGAAAGGGAAGCCAACGTGAGAGGGAGATCGTCCGGAGACTAGAAGCTGTTCCACAGCGGCGCAATAGAAAAATGCGGCCCGGATTTGCGGAATATCCGTGCGCCGTTTTTCCCGCACGCACACCGAATATGCCACAGATTTCACAATCTTCCGTAATCACAAAGGTACAGATGGAAAGTACGCCAGTGTCCCTCTGCCTTCAGATGAATACTGGGATCATCAATTCAAATACGTCCTACAGGCAGTTGTTCATGGCAGATATCAGTAAGAATAACTCCATTATCTTGTCAGTGTGTGTAAGTGTGTCATGATGGGAGTACACCACATATTTCCTGAGATATAAACATCATGACATGAACGAGATCAGGAGTGTTTATTCACGGTCTTACAGCTTTTTCACCTTTGCATTTCTTGAAACCTTCCATCCTTTTTCCCCCAAACCTGCAAACACAATCCCCCAATTTTCCAAAACTACAGTCACAAATCCTCAGACGCTTCTCGCTAATTCAAACTACGAAGCCTCACAAACGGGTTTGCTGTGCTCAGAATCAAACAATGTTTTCACATCGTAGACCGAGTTAATCAAAACAACAACGCGTTCATTAAACACTCCACGGAAAAAAATGGAAGACACTGCTCAGGGCACAAAGCACCAGAGAAAAAATGTTTATTGTTCATAATGCAGTAAATGCATTTTGTCTTAAAAAAACAAGAAAAAAAAAACAGTTCACAACTCAGTAACAGAGTTTCGATATCGTACAGTGTAAGTACTGCGATACAGTATTCATGTCTGTGGATTCAAGAAACTTTATGCATGCAGTAGAAATACAGAGCAGCAAAAGGACAAAGGACACCGACTCCATCTAAATGAAAAGCACACGCTCTAATTCCTTGTTCTTGGTCTTCCTCGGCCTCCTCCTCTTCCTCCTCTGCCTCTCAGCTGGTCTCCGTCAATTGTTGGTTTTGACCCGTCGACTCGCCCGGGGCCGTCTGCGAATAATCCGCACCGAAATTCGCATTTGGCTTTGTCTGGGGGAAGAAGGCGTCGGGTCACGAAATGAAAAGTGTAGATGTGGAACAGAAGGTGGACAATGATGGAGCGATTATGCTTTTTATCTTTTACCAGCTATTTTTTATTCTTGTCTGAGTTGTAAAAAAAAAAAAATAATAAGAAAAAATAAATAAAAAATCCCAAAATGCGTTGTGCCGGCACATACTGCATAAAGAGCTTCCATGGCCGCGGAGGAAGGAATGATTTAAGGGGATACTTCAGAATTTATGTCGCTTCTTATTTGTGGTTTTGTAGGAAAATCCATACTTTATATCATGCTGACTCCCCCGTTTGCCGCGGCCATGACTGTAAATAGGGCCCGACTTCATTCAGCTCCTAAAGAAGGAGCGCTCTGTTGGACGTGTCGAGATCTGTACGAGGAGATTTTTCATATTTCAAAGGTTGGAAACTTTACCGGTCCCTGTTGAATATGAAAACGGTGGTTAAAAGTACTGGTTAGCCCGCCAAACCTTAAGGGACTTTGGGATAGCGCGACTCAAAGTAAAGCAGCAGTCTGTTAGATTTATTCGACGCCCCCCTCCTCCTCTTTCTCCTTTCCACTTGCTGCCTCTGCTCCTCCCACGTGAGAACAGGAGACACAGCTGACAAACGAGCTAGCGATTCCCCGTGTGATAAAAGTTGGCATCTTTTGGGGCTATTTTCTATTTTCCCAATCAGAGTCCATTAAGCAGGTTCCACTGTAACCAGTATGCTAGAAAATTCCAGAAAAGGTGCTGTAGCTTTAAAGAAGGGACGTGTATGACATCACAAGGCTCACTTATTGACACTTTTACAGTCATGCATATCAATGAATTCAACCTGCCCAACATCTAGGAGTGACTTTAGTTTGTGTTAGTATGCATGGTGAGCCTTAACCGCCCTTGTGATGTCACACAGGTCAGTTTCCCCGGCTTTGCACATCTGCCTCTACCTGTGATGTGTACGGAGAGCCGGTCCTAAATGAGTAAATGCTCCTAATTGGTGAAAATCAAAGATACTGATCAGCTCCACGCACTGCCTGGCAATCAATGTTGCTGTTTAAGGTTGCATTCTTCACTTAAATACTGACAAGCATATGTTTTCAAAGCCAGCTGTTTCCCACTGATCCCCTTAATGATGATGATGATGATGATGATGATGATGATGTCGTGATCTGGAATTAATTACTGTTGTACGTCGTCTATTTATCTGCACGTTGAAGAAAATAACGGTGAGAGTGTGAGACCGATGTCGGTATCAATAAATGCTTATGATACCCATCCCTAAAACCTTCATACCAGGGGTGTCAAACATATGGCCCAAAAAGCGACCGCTAAAGGGTCCAATCGGGCCCACATTTGTACCTCATTCCTGAGCGCACAGGGGGACTGACCGATCACAGAACTCGCTCAGTGTCTCCATCGCGCTCTCTGCTCTGTGTGATCCACTCTACCCGCACACACACACACACACACACACGCCCAACTCTGCCTGCACATTCGGTCAAGGTTGCACAGCATTACAATTGCCACAAAACCAGCCAATCACAGACTCGGAGGATGTCATCCTGATTGGCTGTCACGACTCCAATCAGGTCGCTGGCTGAATTATCGGCCGCATTCCAGAAGCGCTGTTAAAAATGCTAACTAAGGCAATTTAAATTGGATTACAGCACATTTTGGGTTCGCGTTGTACCTCACTTAGTTCAATAATAATAAAAGGAACAACAATAATAAAAATACTAAATACTATTTTTAGAACTAAAATGACATTTTTCCTGACATAATTCAATAATAACAACATCAATGATAACTAAGTGTAAACGTGTTGTAGTCCAGACATTTCAGCATTGGTTTCACTGGTTTGGCCCACTTGAGATCACATGGGGCTCCGTGTGGCCTTGAACTGAAATGAGTTTTTGACAGCCCTGCTTTCTAAACTGTTTTTTTGGATGATTAGGAAGTGCTGCACGTGTCAAATTAACAGAACTTGATGTCTAACATCGATGGAGTGAACAGTAAGGAAGTAACGCCTGCTGTTCCTTTGTCTGAGGCTCTTTGTGTGCAGACGTTAACGGTGAATTGAAAACTGCTCACCGAGTGTCTATCCGCTCAAAGCGCAAATGAACATCATCACTGAGCAGGAAAAAAATCAAAGTGACTCAAAATGAGAGCGTGTGTGCATACACCACTCTCTGTGTGTGTGTGTATATAAGTGTATTCGAAGTAGAGTGTGAAGTTGGGCCAGTGGTCAGGGTTTGCTTTTTGGTTTTAAACTGGAGCAAAGTGGACCATGAAACCACATCTTACTAACACACACACACACACACACACACACACACGCCCGCCCTCCCTCTCCAAGGCAGCTCTCTGGGCCGTGAAAGTGAGAAGAGAAAACACCGGCTGTTGTAAATGAGAAATGCTGGAGCTTTTTTCTTTCTTTTTTTTTTTTTTTTGGTTTTTGCGACAGTGGTGCTGATCTCAGCAGCGCTTGGTTTCGGTGTGTGTAAAGAATAGCTCCCGTTTGTTTAGCACGCTGAACGCATCTCAGTGAATAATCGCCCCCTATCAGCAGACAAGCCACGCAATTGATCGTTAGTTTTTACCGCTAAATATCCTCTCACATTAATAAAAATGTTAAAATATTGCCCAACACACAGATTATTTGGAAAAATGCCAGGATGGCGTATCTCATATTAAAGACGGGCCCTTTCCCTCAGCCACCGCCATAAATGAAACCAAACCATAATAAACAAACAACACTTAAATCCTGAATCTTGTTGAATATCTCAGAGTCTTAGAGTGATGCTAGTGGAATGAAAATCAGTATTTTTTCTCTGTGTGTGTGTGTATATATATGTGTGTGTGTGTGTGAGTGGGGGGTGACTCTGAGGGCGCTGAGGGGGTCAGCTCTGCCCTAGCAAAAGTCTTTCTGCCTGGACCTGGGTCAGTCTCCACATCCCTGGAGGTCCAACCTGCAGAGAGAGCATCCACTTAATCACACACACACACACACACACAGACAGACTTATACTGTAAATGAGATCTCATGGGACAGCATTTCTCCTGTCAGGACCTGCTATTGCTTAGAGACTGATCCTGGGGCAAAGCAGTCACACACACTCGTCCTCACTCTTTTGGCCATGTCGCACTTTTAGTCAGAACGACGGCTCTCAGCTGCTTATTGTCCGTGAGTTTATCATCCGTGTGTGTGTGTGTGTGTGTGTGTGTTTGACTGCGTTTGTGCATTGAACTGCACTAAGTAGAATAAATGTCCCAGCTCATCTGAACTCTCTAACCTCTAGAAAGAAAAGCGTCATCTTAAACTGCTGCGTCAGTCGTCAATAGTTTGTATGCGCACCCACAGATGTGTGTGTATACTCACACGTGCACCATTTGTGGTTGTAACGCCAGCCCTTTTATCACCTGGCTCCACTTTGAGTTCAGTAATTACACACGAGAGTATTTTACAGAGATAAATCTGCCTGCTGCTTTCAGAACAGGACTTTTATCTTGCTCTTTCACGGCATATTTCACCGAGATAACAAGTGCGGCTGGTGCGTCGGAGCTTGTACACGTGCAACCTACCCAATGTGCATCAGGACGTATCACATTTCTACAGGGCCGCCGCGAACGTTGCAGCAGGAAAGGGAAGATAAATGGTCTTTTTGTCTCCCGCGCGGCTGAACGGTGTATCAAATGTGCTGATTTGCCAAATGAAAGACAAAAACAGTTTACCGGCGTTTTGCGAGCCGTGACAGCCGAGCTGACAGAATGCAGCTGCTGTTGGATATTTCAGGCGGGCTAACCGGCGCTTAGAGCCGTAAAAACCTCCGGCCTCCTCTCGGCTCTTTGCTGTGTCTCCAGCTGAGGCTCCGGTGACGCTGGAGGAAGAGTAGGAAGAGTTTGCGTGTAACATTTCAACAGCGACCGAGTAGAATTTTGAACTTTAAAAAAAAAAAATCACTCATTGTTCTCATTTCAGTTTTACATGTTTAATTTTTCGCTGCTCTTACTAACCCAGTACACAAAATCGAGGGATGCACTTTGAAACAATAGCGTACGGATTCTTCTGTCCGTACTCTGCATTCATTTTGTCTTATTTGTGACGTTGCCATAACGACAATACGGAGCAGGACCATTGGAAATCGTACGGGCAATGTTGGCAGTGTAGCCAATAGTTCAAGTGAGACACGATGAAGAAGACGTTAAAAAAATGGCAACACTTCAAGAGGAGTGGAAAAGAATCTGCCATCTGTAACTTTACCTGCGCTATTGTCGCTTTCTCAATAGGTACACTACCGCAATCTCCTATGCCGCTGCCATGTTTGTCGTTGTCAGACTTTTGACCCTGAACTGCCCTGTGGTGGACATATTGATATCTTAATTTTCGTACGTAAAGGAACAGAAATGAGCTTTAAGGTTACTGCGAAACCAAAGTGGATTGGATTCCCAGAATCGGGGAAAACTTCAATATCAAAGAAAAACAATGATTATGACTACATTTTCCACTAGGCTATTCAGGTTGTCGATGTCGTGTGATGCATGCTGGGATATGGTCGAAGGAGTAGCAGTGTTCGTCATTTACTCCCCCGCTCAATGCAAGTAGCAGGGTAGCTTTACTGGAAATATCAGAAGTAGTTCAGTTAGAAGCAACTTGTAGCTAGCTAATCCCCAACAATGTTGGCACACGCTAACGTCACGGTCTCGGTGTGTTTCCTGTCTTTGTTTCTCAGCTGTACACGAAGCTGCGCGGCGATGACCCACCGATGTTGGAGCACGTGGAGCAACTGCTGAGGGAGCTGGGAGGAGAGCTGGAGGGAGAGGAGGAAGACCAAGGCTTGGATGAAGACTACGAACCCTCGAGCGATGATGATGATGATGGTGGTGATGATGAAGAGGGGGCACCAATGGAACACTGACCACAGCCGTGGCTCCTGTTTCCTTCTCTCTCCTCCCACCGTTCTCACCCTTGTTTGAATTTCCTCTGTTTAAGTGCCTTTGTCCAGCTGTCCTTTTCTTATCTGTCAATCAAAGTAAACCGCACGCAAGTCAACAACGACAATAAAAGCTGCCGTTAATTTGATCTCTTTCAGTCACTCGTGTGCCTTTGGTGAAATGAGTGCATGCTTCTCTAATTCTCCCTTGATCTCCTCGACAGATGTTAATGAAAAACCATTCCTCTCACACCCAGCAAAAGCAAAGCACCTTTCAGTCCTTTTACCTCTTACACACACTACTTACGCACCGGTAAAGTTGAACCACCGCTAAAAGCGAACACGTACGGCACATGCGTGCGCACACACGCGAAGACGACGCCATTAATTACTTTGTGCTCCACTTCAACACAACGGCAGGAGTAGCGGGAATGTTTCGCATTGAAACACAAGTGCAGCGGTGGTGACCGTCATGAATTCATGAGGCAGCG
The DNA here is from genome assembly GCA_900303265.1 of Brotula barbata. Classification (NCBI taxonomy): domain Eukaryota; kingdom Metazoa; phylum Chordata; class Actinopteri; order Ophidiiformes; family Ophidiidae; genus Brotula; species Brotula barbata. The sequence goes on along the minus strand of OMNV01009102.1, from coordinate 85,375 downwards.
GCTCACGTGAATAAATAAAGGTTCTGATGCTTTTAACGGTTTTCAGGCTGTTCCATGTCATCACCTGTTTTGGATTTATCCCCCTTTTGTGAAGTCAACGGATTCGGTTCGTCTCAACAAAGAGGATATGACATGAACTTTATTCAGCCGCTGTTCACTCATTAAATTCTCTAGATCGTAAAAGCGTACGTGCATACAAAATAAAATTGGCCTCTGTTGTCAAAGAGATGCTGTGTCCCCCTGCATCTTGTTAAAATAAACCAGGCGGAGGTACACGGGTGGATGAGCTGTTTGGAGACCATCAACAGGCCTCTCGTCTCCTGATGTCCTTACTGCCAGAACTTTAGCAGATAATGTCTATATAGACACAGACGCACCACAGGCATCCACTGCTGCGCGGCCCCTTTGAAGAATTCCCAATCCGGTAAATGGGAACATTATCTACACGCGGCAAGCTGAGCGAGACCTGTTTGGAAACACGGGGGATCAGATGCTGCGATCTGATTGCGTGTTTGTGTTTGAGAAGCGTTAAAATAAAGATAAGGAGAACATTTTGCTATTTTCTCCGCGTGTGTGCGGTCGGAGGCAGCAGATGATACTAGTTTAATGTGATATGATGTGTTGTTATTTACGGACTGGCCTTTACTCATCTTTTGGACATATTTGTGTCTGGACTGCTTAGAGTGTGATAATGTAGCAGGAGTGCAGGCCTGGAGGACGGCCTACCTGGAGCAACGCTGTCATCCAGCATTTGGCTTTCTAATTAACATGGGCTCTGTGCTGTGTGTGTGTGTGTGTGTGTGTGTGTGTGTTTGTGTGGACGTTGTGCGTTGGAGGGTTTGTGTTTTACTTTGTTCAGTGCTACGTGTGGGTTGTGTGTGTGTGTTTGTGTGTGTGTGTGTGTGTGTGTGTGTGTGTGTCCACGCAGGTCCTCTACTGTGCCGTGTGATTAATGACTCCAGGGGTGAGTGAGCATCGGCGGTCAGCCCTTTCTGGTTATTCTGAGCTGACCTGCTGTGAGTGGATCATAGTGGACACAAAGCCTCAGGTGATCTCAAAATCCTTCGTTATTCTCTTACCTGTGCATCAGCCTGAGCACTGCTGGAATATTTTTGCAGAGAGAGAGAGAGAGAGGGAGAGGATTGTGGGTTATGCACAAGGACACATACACTCTCAATATATTTACTTTGTCCTGCTTTCTGTAATAGAATTTGAATGGGCCAAAAGTACTTTATGAGTATTATGTATGTATTCCCATGCAGTAAATTCATGAGGTTTGATTTAAAGCAAAAAACATTGTCCCGCTGTGTCCATGCAACCTTTTATTATGGATGTAAATGAATGGAGTATTTGGATATAAACAGAGCAGCAGTGCTTTTTACACAAAGGATTAAACCTCACAATGACTGCAAGGACAGCTGTTACATATAATAGAAAAAGAATCTGAGAAAATGTACCCAAAGTTTGGAGAAGAAACCAAAATAGTTTAATACAGAAACCAAGCATCCTCAAAACTTTCTGAACAGAGGACAACTTTTGAGCAAGTACACAGCACACAGATCGGGGCTATTTTAAGCGAAAACAAATGGGGACAAAATCTAATTCGTAATTACAGGGGAGAAATTGTAAAAATAAATAAAATATATATGTTTTTTTTTTTGTTTTTTTTGGTGAATAATTCCCATACGGCAATCATTTTGATTTACTGTATAATTTTTTGGGCAAACCACCAGGGAGGTATTTCAAGGACAGTACGGTGATAATAGAGATCAAAATGTTGATATTATTTTGACATAAAAATATACAGAAAGTGGCTCCCTTGGTAGTCATTGTTTGATTTTTTTTGCCTGTTTGCCTGGATATTTTTGGAGATCCCCGCAGGATGTGTTTACTCTCTAGGGAAACGAACCCATAATTAGTATTTGTGTGTGTGTGTGTGTGTGTGTGTGTGTGTGTGTGTGTGTGTGTGTTCACGCGTGTGTGTGTGTGTGTATAAATACAGTGCTGTGCAAAATCTTAGGCCACCATTAG
>OMNV01009102.1:65891-76112 GCA_900303265.1 Brotula barbata | reverse complement strand
TGTTGGAGAATGATATGATGGAGGCTGCTGAGGGACGGGGACGGAGGCAGAGCGGGGAGGTTGGGGACTCCCAGGGACACGGGGTGAGTGTAGTTCTCTCGAGGGGTCATGTGAGGAAGAGGGAGACGGAGCTGAATCGCGTGTTGTGCTTGTGTTTGCGTGTGCACTTGATCTGCGTGAACCGTTTGGGCCTGTGGCGGTGGAGGGTTGTGCAAGGGTGCAGGTGTGTGTGCGTACTGTTCCTCGGAAAGGTCTCCGCTCTCTGTTTGGGAGGTGTGTCTGTATGACCCTGGGTTTGTCTCTGGGTGCGTGTCTGCGCTCTCGTGTGTCAGTTCAAGTACTTTCTGCATATGCTGCCTCGCCTGTTCTTGAAGAAGGCGATATTTGTCCATCTCCTCAGCTGTAAATGTGATTGACTGAGCAGCTGTCTCTCCGCCTATCTGTTTGTCTTCAGGTCCGAGCTGTGAGGGGGAGGACTTTGGTGCATTGCTGTAATTTGAGTTAACCATATCCAGAGGACTTTGAGGAACCTCCTTCTCTCCGGCCATCTCCTGACTCTTCTCCAGCAGCTCCTTTGTCCTCCTGGCCTTCCTTTGGATTGCAGGGAGTTTGCCAATCAAAGGGAGGGGCAAAGTCCGAGCTGGTTTCTGATTCGGCGACTTGCTGGGAGACGGTCCTGAAATGGTTGTGCCTGAGCTGCTGCTGGTGACAAGGGCAGAGGATTCACAGACACGGTCAGAATTAGTCTTTCTCAGCTCTGGGGGTACCTTTGTGTCCTCTCCACTTTTGTGTGTAAGCGGTACAGGGACTGTGGGACTCTCCTTGGGGCTGTCTCCCCTGTGGCACGGTGCTGACTGAGACAGGACGTCTGAGGTAAGGCTTGATGGCTTGTACATGGGGCTGCTCTGTTTCTTTGTTTTAGGGGTCGTGAGTCCTACGGCCCCTGAGGACGACCTACAGGAGGCAACTGTCAACGCATCCACTGCAGTTCCAGAGCAGGTACTGCTCCTGCTCCACTCCCAGCTCAGTTCAGACATGTTGGTGGTGCTGCTCGGGCTGCAGGACTGTGGGCTGTTGCCCCTGCTGGTCCGTACGTTGGGGCTGCAGGTTTGTCTGCATGTCCACCACTCGGGGCTAGACGAGGGTCGCGGGCTAGAGCCTGTAGTCCCTGCACCCCTCCACACAGAGCCAGGGCTGCCCCTGCTTTCAGCGATTGTCCTGGAGCCTGACACGGACCTATGTGTCCCCCTGTCTTCCCAGCTGTCGTTGCTGCCCCAGGTCCACCTGTCCAAGCTACACCTGTCCCACTCTACATCTTCTGTGCTCAGATGCCGCCTCCTCCTGTTCCAGCTGCTCAGACTGGGACTGAACTCCACCCCGTCCCACTCCACTGCTTTGTTTCTGGATTTCCACCGAGCCCTAGACCTTGATTCCCCACTTTCTGGAGGACAGCCCCCTCTCATCCACTCCCACTGTGCTGTATCAGAAATCAGGTCTCTGTTTCTGTCTCTACACCCCCCACGCCCTCCTAGTTTCCTCTCCGTCTCCTCCCAAGCTTCATAATCCCTCAAACTCGTCCTCTTACCATGAATGCTTTTCCTGTCCCTGTGGAGGAGTTTTCTCTTTCTCGCTGGGCTGCTACCACAGCTGTTGTCAGGGTAACGACAGTCAATGAAACTCCTGGGGTTGCTATGGTGACCTCTTTCCCAAAACAACTTTGAGTTACATCCTGGTGTGAAGGAGTGCGAGGAGAAATGAGACCGCCAGGGAAAAGTGACTGCGTCTGTTCTTCCCTCCCTCTTGGTGTCTGCGGTGTGTCTGTTGAGCTGGGAGGACACACCGCAGTGCTCTGGCTGCTCTCTGTCTGCCTGTGACAGCGATTCTGTGCTGTGGCTCCTGTGAGGCCTCCTCCTCCTGACAGAGACAGATACTGGCTCAGCTTTGCATCTCCCCAGGAGACAGCTGCTCCCTGTTCTCTGCACCCTCCTCCTCCCTGTCCCCCCGGTCTCCCTTCGCCTCTTTTTCCCACCCCAGCTACCCCCATTCTCTCCTCTCCTCTCCCTGCCAGCAGAGGTGGAGACTGTAGAGACAACACTCCTCACTTTGCACCTTGCTGATTGCTGCTTCTTTGAGACTTTCTCCTTCCCTCTCCCATTCTTCTTTCCCAGCTTGTGTTTCTTTGTGCAGGGTTTTCTCTTTTTGCGTGACACTTCTGAAACGCCCACGTACAGTTGCAGCGCGCTGGCACACTTGCACATTGTTTCACTCCCACACTCACACCTGGATGGGTTGATGCACATCCTCTGTGTGCTAGGCTTGGTGACAGACTCTAATTTACAGCTCAGGGCTGTGACGACTTTCTCCCTGATCACTCTCACACCCCCTAATCTGCCTCCTGGAGGATTCTGGGAATTTGTGTCAGAGCTGTCACTGTGAGTGAGGTCAAATGGATGGGAGGTTGCTCTCTCACAATTATCCATACTTGGATTCCATATCACTCTCTCCGCTCCCATTTGTGATGATGAATTGTTTTTGTTCATGGGGAACAAGTGTGCTTCTGTCTTCACGTCGATATGCGGCTCCGTCGTGTAACTTTGTTCTGTTTCTTTCTGTCTGTGTGCTCTCGGCTCATTTCTCATCTGTCCTTGTGAACAGAGCTCAGCATCTGGCACCAGGATTGCTGGCACAGGTGCATTTGGCTCATCTGAATCATTACATAATTGATTTTGATGTGGCTCGTGTACATCCTCTGTGTGCTTGGTAGGACACTGGTCCTGTGGTTGGCGGTCGAAGGAGAGAGGGTTGCAGCTGTAGGAGAGGTGAGGTTGAGTTTTGGTGAATTTCAATAAACTGGCAGGCCATCTGAGATTTGTTGAGCCATCTTTTCCCGCCACACACACATACTGGATCTCCTCGCGCTCGCTCTCTCGTTCTTGCTTTCTCTCTGACTCACTATCTGTGCGGTTGATGTGTATGAGTGCAGCTGGTAGGACTGACTCCCATATTGTTACCTGAGTCTGTGATAGTGAGATTGGTGACTCAGGTGTTACTGTAGAAATAAGAGTTTGTTCTTTCTGTGTCTCTCTGGGTACTGGCTCCATGTTGTTCACTTCCTCGCCCTCTGACTGAGTCTTCTGCTCTGTACTGTGCGTCCGCGCCACCTTCTCCTCTGCATCTCCAATCTCCCTCTCTATGTCTTCAATGATTCCCTTTATTCTCTCTTTCATTTGTTCCCTTTTCTCTCGCTCCTCCTCTTCCAAGTCTGAGAAAACAGAGGCCGAAGGCTCGAGTCTCGGTCCCCGACGTGAAAAGCAGAAAGACACGCCGAGCCTGCCTCCAACTCTCTCCCCTTCAGGCAGAGGCAGCTGGGGAAAGGAGCCCAGGTGAGAATGGGAGTTCACAGCTGGAGGCTCCGCGTCAGCTGCCGAGTGTGAGATTCGTGGCGATTCACCACGAGCTGTGGCTAGCAGTTTTTTGGAGGGATATTGGCTTGGATCGTCTGGCTTGTACCTGAGAGGGATTGTCCTGGGTTGTGCAGAAAGGAGCTTCTGTGTGTGGGCGAAGGGTTGATGAGTGTCTCCGAGGCTGTGTTCCCTTGGGTCGACATCTCTTTCCTGCTGACGTCTCATAGCCCTCGCAGCATGTCTCAGCCCCACATTCCTCCCTGGGACTCTGTAACAAAAGTTGATAGACAGTCGCAATGGTGGATAAATTACCTCAAACTTACTCTTAGGCAAAAGTACTGATATTTCATTTTAGTTACGATTCATGAACAAGTGCAGTAAGTAAAACTGAGCCAACAGATAACATACTTGAGTAAAAGTACTTACTTTAGCTACTGATGTTAATTTTACTTAAGTAAAAAAAGTATTTTTGGAATAAGAACCATAATTAAGTATTGAAAGTAAAAGTAAAATAACTTCTGGTCCTCACAATCTCATTTATACCTTGCGATCGTGTTCAGATTAAAATTAAATTCCACGTCTTTGAAGATGAATAACGAACATATCTTCCATGAGGAAATCTGTTAGCAATCACTTGAATGAAGCTTTTCAAAGTTTATTAAAAGACGAGCTTGAATTTTGGAGAACACATTAGATGAGTCTGTCAAGACTGTCAAGAGTCCCCTATGTATTGATCTGTTTGAACACATTTATTGATACAATTCAAGTGTCAATCTATCACGTAAGAACTCAAAATGATTCAAACCTACAAAGCTAACTGACAACACAGCTATTGGGATTTTTACCAACATCACAGTTTAAATGGAAATCAAAGCTATTTCCAGTCTGATGTCCATCTCCCAATCTCCATATTGAAAACTTCTATATTCCACTACATTAAAACAGTACTGCAGTGAAGTGTTTTTACTTGGTTACTTTATATCACTGGGTAGTTGAAATTTATCCTCTCAACTTTGACATTTGAATATAAAAGCAGAAACATCACCATAAATAGCATACATTGCCTCAAAGTATCATAACAGTATTATAATATTATTCACATACCATTGCATCTTTATAGGAAAAACATTTTTAATTGCATACGGAATAGCTGCAATAAAGTTGATGATTATGTGCTATATTTGTTTTATGCCCGGTTATTTTGGTTGCTTTACGTGTTCTGGAGGCAAATTTCAGCAGAGCACTTGTTTCACTCATTTTACACTTCATTCCTCTCTCCTCCTCCCCTGGATCATCTGCTCTCAGCGTGTCAGAGTGCCCTCATGTTGTATTTACTGCAGCTGTGCCCTATCCAGGCCAACAGAGTGCTCTCACATCCGTGGTTTCATCCATCAAAACTAAGAAACAGTGACTGGATGTGATGGCTTCTAACCCCTCTGGACCGCTGCCCATGGTCCCTTTACGCACATACAGACAAGTCACACACACACACACACACCCATGCACACTTAATTACACCCGTCCAAATCACCTCGGAGTCTCCTGTTGAAGCTGTGCTAGCTGGTGCAGGCGTCTGACAGCCTTCTCCTGTTTGCGCTGGTCCTTCCATGATTTAGAGGCCACGTTGCGAGCAAACTCCCTGTGCTTGAGTTCTTTCAGCCTCTGCGGGAAATGAAATTGAGAGGGATAGAGGGAGGTACAGAATGAGGATGTGAGGGCACAGGGGTGGAAGATAGGGACAAAGAGGAGGAAATGGGAGGGAAAGAAGCCAGAGCGAGAGATTAGTTTTAGGAAGCTCGCGGCAAGCGGCTGTCTTTCAAACAACGCACATCAGTCAGCAGCATTTGCAGATGTTCCACCCCAGCTCATGTCCAATCAACTCTATTCAGCCTGGAAGAAAGAAACTTTTCTCCCACATGCAGCTCGACAGAAAACACAACTCAACCACTGAATAGAGAATTATACACTGAGTTGAGATCAATGACACAGGTGATTTAATGATGATGGCGTTCCAAGTTTGTTGAACCCCTTGCTGAGTTTCTATCTGGCCTTTCTTCGATTCCATGTGGTGCCACAGAAACCTCTGAATTGATAAACCCTTCACATGTCAGACTTGAAGAGAAATACCACCTAATGACACCGGCTTTTGAGCCAGAGTGGACCATATTGATTATTTGATGCTCATATTACACATCCCCAAACACAAAGGCAAAAAAGGCCATTGAACACTGGCAAAACAATGAAGAGAGATGTTTTAAAAGCTGGACAATTCAGTCGGAACAACACTGCGTGCTCCCTGCCTGATTGTATGTGACATGCCCTGACAAAGAGCGAAGGCGTTGAGCGTTTTCATTCTGGCAGAACAGGTGAGGCTTCACCTGCATCACACTGCTGAGGATTTAACAATTAACTGTGTGTGTGTGTGTGTGTGTGTGTGTGTGTGTACATGTGTGCATGATTGAAACAGTGAATCTGTAGCCAGTCTTCTCCACAAACAATGATTGCAGCTTTCTCCTCCAGTTTCCTTTACTGACACACTTTAATCCCCCTTTATCCAGACTTGGCAGGTGTGTGTGCATGTACATGTGCGTGGGTTTCTGTGTGTCTCTGTCTCTCTCTATGTGCTCTTGTGTGTGGACCCTCTATTAGCTGTGTTAGTGTGCACATCCATCTCTCCTTTGTTCTGTTCTATTCTCTTCCCTGTATTTTACCTACCTCAATGTGCAATCCGCCCATGGAAAATAAATTTACCATTTGTTGTTATTTTAGATATATTTATCCTATAATGGGAATAGGATTACACAAATCATAATTTTGGATTATACTGCATCATTACCGTGCTAGATGTAACCACTGCCCCTCCCACACACACACACACACACACCATATCTGCTCCCCGCAGACATCAGATTTATTCATACACTCTGTCATTCTCTGTCAGCCCAGATGTTATGCAGGAGCCGACAGTCGTCAGGTTAATCTCTGCTGGGTCCTACACAAGTGGGTGTCTTTTTAAATCATCACTTGATACTTAACATCTCACTAATGGATCACTGAAGACGGCACGGCGGAGTGCGAGGAGTACTTGTGTGTTTGTAGTATGTGTAATACACAAGTTGTCTGAGAGTTTGTGTATCCGTACGTGCATGTACTATTTGCTACGGTGGCGTAAGGAGCTTTAAGAGGCTTTGATGCCAAACACGTTCTATGGGAAATATTAATCACATTCCTGCGGAGAGGCATACATAATGATCTATAGCGGATGAAGCCAGGATAAGAGAGGGAGGAGAAGGAAGGCAAGGAAAATAGTGTAGTAGATTGCATCCGTTGTCTTTTGTAAACTAATCAGCACTCTTCCTCCTTTCTCTTGCATTTCTACACCAGAACATTGTTCTCTCTTTTAAAGAAGGCCTCACAGCAGGAAAACCAATAGCCAAATATTCCACACACTGAACTCAGGGTTAAGAGTTATTTCTGTTTCCCTCTTTCCAGTGGATACTTTTGTCTTCAAAAATGATTTTATGTCCCCAAGAGCAGGAGTTGAGATTATTCCTGCTCTCCAACATGTCATTCTAGCTATGTGCAATGAAGCTTAATCTGTCCGTCAGACCCTCAATCAATAATCCTTTAGATGTGTTAGGGCTGAGACAACACCGGCTGAGTCACAGCAGATTCAAATTCTCTACAGCCATAGAATGAGAGATGATGTGGTTTGAGAGCACAATGATGTATATGTGAGTGTACAAGTCATGTTAATAAGATGATAGCTTATTAAAAGGTAGCGTAGCATTCTGTTGTGATGAGCGTTTTCTGTAGTCAGCCATAAACGCTGATGAAGCAATGTATTCGGGCACGTTTATCCCTCAAATCGATGACAAGGAAAGTAGACAGAGCAAACGCAATCAGCCTCCGTTCTCCAAAGCCAATACTCCTGCAGGGAAGCTGTCCTCAGCTAGAGTTTCATCTGCTGTCTGTTCAATAGGCACACTTGTGTGCATGTGTGAGTGTGTGTTCTTACAGTGCCAGTGGCTACTGTCAGCTCAGTGTCTCATGCAGCTCGTTTCATGTGGCTGCCGCTGGCTAAAACAAAGCATTAACATTGGCCTGTAGTTGCTTCAATTCATTCTCAAAGAACAATGACAGTGAGGGAACAGTTCTATTTAATGTTTATTTTATGTTGCACCGTGTGGGTGGGTAGACGTGGGTGGCGACTTGGGATAGCTGAGAGATAGCCGATGTTTGAGGATGAGGAAGTGCATGTGTGTATGTTTTTATGTGTGATTGTACGTGTCTTTGCCTGCCAGCAGATACAGCAGCTACAGGAGAATCTGCCATCAGAAGAACCTTCTGTATTTTACAATTACGTGTAGCTCCACCGGATGGTACCGCAAACAAACAAGTCAAAAGCTTAAATTTTCAAACTTGAGGGAAAATTATTCCACAGTAACACAGCACAACACCGTGTGAGTGTGTATGCTGTGTGGACATATTACCTAAACGTCTGTGTGGCACACTGCACTAATACTTAGTGGTAAACAGGGATGGGCAAATAATACCCCAGTTGCAAAGATATTAAATGAAATACAAAAGTTACTTATCGAAATAAATGGAAAACGGACTGCATTTCTAAAGAGCTTTTATCCAAAGTGCTTTACACTGTTTGCCTCACATTCACCCATTCATACACATATTCACACACCGACAGCCAAAGTAACCACGCAAGGCCAACTTGCTTGTCGGGAGCAAGTTGGGGTTAGGGTCTTGCTCAGAGACCTTCAACATGGAGGAGCAAGGCGATCACCCTTATGCCCTAAGCCAGTATTCTATGTGCTGAAAATACAAAAATACATTATGGTGCTGCCATGAAATCTAAACCTTAAAGAAAATTATGTTTTGTTGCTCACACGAGTTTTGGTGTGTTTCTCTTTTTAATTCAACATTTATTCAGTGATTTAGGTTCACCTGTCATGTATTAGCGGGCCTCCACATAGCATCGCTACATGTAGTGCCAGGACAATTTAGCTTTTTAGGAGATTCTTCAACAAAATTTTTTATCTGCAAATAATTAACCATACAAAAATTATTCATATAATCACGTAACTTACAACTATATATAACTTGTGAGAGCATGTTAGGACGAGTGAATGTATTTTGAAAATCCAAAACTACCCAAGCTTGAAGTATTGTAATACAAATCACATCACATCAGTTGAAGATCAAGATGGTGAAATACAAAATATGTTTTTTGTACTTAGAACATGAAGTTCAAATACAACTGTCAAAAATGCTGCCCACCCCTGCTGATAGCCAATAAGCAGATTGACATGAAACTGCTATTACATCAACACGCAATGCCAACACAATGAAATTTCACGATGACAGATTGTACATAAAAACAGTTATGTCTCTTCTGTGTGCATCCATTTAATGTGTGTGTCTGTGTCGAGCAGGAATGGCGCATCTAATGTACCTGTTTGTGCGCGTGGTCATACGAGTTGATGTGGTTGTCAAACTCCTGGTGTCTGAGGTACTGCTTGTCACACAGCTCGCAGTAGAAAAGAGCCTTCAGATCCTCCACCGAGCAGCCCAAAGCCCTCTCTGTGTGCTCCTGGAGAAAGAAAGAGAGGAAGACTGAGAGCCTTGGAGGGATCGCAGGAGAGAAACATGGGACTTGACATAGCGAAATAACTGGAGGGGGATATAAAGGCAAGCAAAAGGAGCGTAGGAGTGGAGAACTGATAGAACTGACAGATTATTAGCAACGTAGAGCATATCTGCATCCCAGAGACATCACCAGTAATGGCCTCTACATGCACTCTGCATAAAACTCTTCAACGGCTTCCCATTAAAGGACGCAGCCTCTGTTCTGCTGGGGCTGCTGGAGGTTGGACAAAGGCGCTGAAGCCTGGGCTTGTGTTCATGACAACTGGAGTCTGGGGACGCATTTAATAGTGGCGCTATAATAGAAATCTAACGCACATCTACTGCAACTACAAATCATGGCAGAGTGTGAGTGAAGGCAAAACAGCTATTGTAGTAGAAACCCGACCCGTCTAAAACCTCTTTTTGAAAGCTGTGTATTTAAAGAAGAGAAAGCTCCAGACAGAAACACACAACCACACACACATGCACTGTGTAAATGGCATATAGAACTCAGGGGAGAAATCGCTTGCTTCCTTGCTCACGTTGGCCAAAGGTTTTTGGGGGTTTTTTTCTTGTTGCTGCTGTTGTCCAAGGACATGCACGGCTCTGTGTACAATAGATGTGTGAGTTTGCCCGTACGTGTGCATGTGTGTGTGTGTGTGTGTGTTGAGGAGTGTGGGTACATTCATGCCATGCTCTGCTTCGAAATGTAATTTCCCTCAGGCTGGGGGCTGCCAATAAACACTATTGAATTCTGTTCTACACTGACATGATGGGAATTTAATTTGAGGTTGTCACTTTTCTCTCTCTCTCTTTTGCCCTCTCGCTCACTTCTCTTGCCTTCACTCAATCCACCTTCCAATCTTTTCTTCCTCTTTTACTTACTCTCCTGATCACCCAGCCTATTTCCTCTACTATTCTCTTTTCTTCTCTCAGCCATCGTCCCGTTTATACCTTTATTTGCTGATTTCACCCCTCCTGGCTGAGGCCTTTTCAGTTTGGTGAGCCCTGGGTCAGACGGTGACAGAGTCTATCGGCCCCAATTTGCCTCAGTAACATGCCAACACACGGCAACGGAGGAGAGAGAGAAAAAAAGAGGATGGGAAAGAAGGCAAGAGAGAAACGACTCCTGCCTGCTCACACACAGACACACAGACACAGTGTCGAGGCTGTC
>OMNV01009102.1:47283-65871 GCA_900303265.1 Brotula barbata | reverse complement strand
GGACAGCCTGACATATATGCAGCCACTAACACGCACACCACACACATACTCTGACAAGGATGTCCACATTGCACCATCTAGCATATGGTCGTATTCCTCCACAACACACACATCAAAGTTTAAAGCCATCACACCAGCTTAACCCCACACATACACATATGAAGATAAGCACATCAATCCTTCCACATGTACACCTATTCAGCCCAGTAGATAAATACAGATCAGAGGAAACCACAGGCTCGTTTAGACACACACAAACACACACACACACAGTAATTGGCTTGTCATTTAATTTGGAACTGTACGTCTTGTACTGTCTTACACTTTTGCCATCTGGCATCATTGAACGAGCCAAGTTTCTTTTTTTCCCTGATGAAAACAAACACACACACACACGCACGCACACACGCACACATATATCTATTCTCTTTCCTTGTTATGGCACATTCCATTTGAAGGTAGATGTTTGCAGTCAAAATCTGTGTGTGTGTGTGTGTGTGTGTGGTGTAATGGCCAGGCTGACAGGGCTCTCCCACAGTGAAATCAACAGAAGGGAGACTAAATCACATTGATCCTGTGTGTGCTTGTGCGTGTGCCATGGTATTGATCTGGCAGCATACTGTACTTAAGTCATAACCAGGAAATGATCCAATCACCCAGAGCAGCTTCCTCTGAGTGCTGCAGGGGTGATGAGATTGAAATAATGAATGCAGTGTATATATAAGGTTGTGTAAGCACATATTATATATATATATATATATATACTGTATATACACACACACACATACTCACACAAATGCTGTGTATTCATACTTAGGTGAGTGTGTACGTGAGCCTGATTTGTGCCCTCTAACCCTTTCTCCTCACCTCTCTGTTCTGTCAGGGTAATTATTTTGAACAGTGCAAAAATATATGTGGAGGGAAGGCAGTATGTACACAAGAAAATGAGTGTGTGTGTGTGTGTGTCTGTTTGAGCGCCCACAAGCCATTTGTTAATGTCAGAGCCTTCCTGACAGCTCAGCCATGCGATTTACCATTTTCCTTGTGAATACTTAATCAAATATGAGAGGTTTCATTTACTTTACTCACACACACCTTATGTGGCCTCTATCCCATCTTACTGTTTACCCTAACACAGCGACATACTGTACGTCAACACACTCACAACCACACACACGTCTGCATGTACAGTCGGTCACACACGATCCGTCACTGATACGCTAGACCTTAATTAATCCAAACCTCAATTTACTTCAGTGGTGTGAATCTGTTTCCAAGGAGAGCTCAGTTGACATGCACAGTCCTGAATGGACAGTGTTCGTTTGCATGATTATGTGTGTGTGTGTGTGTGTGTGTGTGTGTGTGTGTGTGTGTGTGCTTATGAATGCAAATATATGTCTTGCCACGCTCCTTTCTTATACTTATCTACAATTTGCGAGAGTGGTACCATGCTATTCTTCTCCACAGTTGCATTGATGTTACAAATAAGAGTAATTATCAACCGTTACTGCATACACATGTAATTTTGTATCTTGTTGCATTGCAGAAATGTGCAGGTCACGCTTCAAGTGTTCCGCACATGTAGTCCGTACTTAAGAGGATGTGTGCACTGGACAATAATGATATATGTACATATATTCATGGAAAAAGAACTCCTTTAAGGATTTGCACAGAGTTTCTGATGCAACCACAGTGACACACTGGCCCTCTGCTCATTCATAGTGCTCTTCTCAGAAATCTGTTTTCTAGCATATCAAATGAAAAGTATGTAGAACTGAATATGTTTCAGAATGTTTCGCCTGCTGATCCTAACCTTTAAGCTTAGTGGGCTGCATGGAAAAAGCCCTTCAATTACAACAATGCCAGCCTATTTCATTGAGATGACTCACTCAAAGTACAGATCTTAACAGTTTTCAGCTCACAAGATCGCTGGCTGTGAACTACAGTGAGTATCTGCTGCTTTTTATCAAGAAAATAACAAATGTCATAATGTACAGATTTTTTTCAGGTCAGATCCAGGTGCATGTGTAAGAGGTTTATAGCACAGGAGATACTGACTAACGAGAAAATTCACATATTAATAAAAGAATCACAACAGTTGCAAAGTTAATTTGTTCAAGGAGATATTATGTGGAAAGATAAATATAAATACATACCCATCTCTACGTGTTTTTTTAAAAAAATTTGTGCCTCCCTTGAGTCTTTGTGTTTGTATGAGTATGTGTGAGAGAATATGTATGAATAAATACTGCATGCCTATGCAAACATACGCTAAGGGCTTGAATATCTCTGTATATTATATCTATTTCATAGAATGATAGACAGATGGAGAAAGAGATAGAAGAGTCTCTGTATTACCTACAGAGCTTGAGAACAGATAATTTAGCTTTGAAAAATAACATCACAAAGAGATGAGGAGATTTAAATTATGGCAATACAACCAGTTTAAAAAAAACAACCATTATTTCCCTTTTCATATTTTCAGTGAATAAAGACACATACAAAAAGCACAATATTACAAACCGTTTCTTTGCAAGTGCAAAGCCTACCGAACAGATCTTGGGAGATTTTTTTTTACTGTTCCTATCACAACACAAAGCATAATCTCTTCATTCCGAAGACATCTGCTTATTATAAAATTAAATTAAACGCAAAGAGAGGGGTCTAGTGCCAGAAGAGAAGAGAAGAGAAGAGAAGAGAAGAGAAGAGAAGAGAAGAGAAGAGAAGAGAAGAGAAGAGAAGAGAAGAGACAGGAGGGCTTTATGAATTCTGTGACATTCGATTGCAACTGTGCGTTACGAAAACAATTCAATAAAAAAATCATAGTTGTTTATCAAGCCCAATTAAGCCTTTAATTAACTTCAGCTAAAATTAGCATACTAGTTTGGCCACTGTAATGAATAGAAACATTTCCATTTGTGAAAAAAACAACAAATCAGTGAATCTTTTTGCCTGCTCTCTGTCTGTTTGGTATTTTTTGTTTTTTTTGTTCTCTGTCTGTCTCCATTATGCCTGCATCCTTTTCCAGACAGACGTGCATTCACACATGCCAAAGCAAAGACGGAACTGGCAGCACGAGATGCTTGCGGTGTGATTTCTTGACATTCTTGTGTATCTAATGAAAGCTGACCTGAGGGCTGAATTGCTTGTTACTGTGATGACCTGTAGATCTCAAACATAGACACAGTGTTGATGAGGTGATATTTGCAGTCTTAATGCATTTTGCCAGTCTGCCTTTATAATCCCTCCATACAATGTGTGCTGCATATTCATTCGTCTTGTTTGTGTCCTGTTTATAATTGTTTGTTTGCTACAGATCATTACACCAGCTCAGAAGTATTTGGCCAAAACTGCAGATGTGTCTGTCACAGATTCGACCATTAGGGTTTTCCCACAGCCAAAAGAACAGATGTGTTAACACCACCTACTATGCTATCTCACACGCTGCCAGGAACCAACTGTGTGAAACAGATATTAGTAAGTAAAATAAGTCAAATGTTTTCAGCCTGCGTCAGATGGGTCACGACTCATCTGTTTCGTCCTGTGAGCTCTGGCCTATGCGCTGTGAATCACTGCACTTTGTCTTAAGCTCTCCTCTTTGTCCATCACTGAAAACGTAGCTTCTCCCTGTGGCCTTTTGGGTTAAGCAGCACACCGCAGCAAAGAGAATAAATAAATGATGGAGATTATATTATATATTTGATATTTCCCCGTGCATTGAAACGGGGAGTGCTTTTTAAACTGTGCGAAACTGCGTCTTTGGTAGTGGATGTCTCCAAACTTAATTTAGTTCATTCATTTAATTAATTTTAGTATACTGTAAATATATATATATATATATATATATATATGTTAATTATTCCTCTTATAACACATTGCCACTGTTACATTTATACAGTTAATCCTAGCCTATATACTTGAGGAAGATGTAGCCGCAGTGTAGCCTCTTGATTTCATTCCCAGCATTCTGATTCTATACATCCAGATATAAAAGGAGGTGAAAATGAAATGAAAGGTGCTCAAAAGCTTCTTCCTGAGTATACTGCTTTTGTCTGGCGCTGGCAGAGCCCCCATGGCACTGACAAATTAAACTCCACTCCTGTTAAAGTCATAAATCTATGATTAGTCACAAGGCCCGACCCAGCGATCAGTCAGCAGGCGATAAAAATTTGACTCCGTCCATCACATTACAAGGATAAGGAACCCCTCGACGGATCTGCACACCTCTCCCTGTCTTTGTTTTCTTTTCCTCGCCCTCTTTCTCTGGAGTTATTCATGCGCTGTACCACTGATCAATGCAACATTAAAAATCTACACACCTTTCAGCTTCCTGCCTGATCCCCCTCCCCCTCCGTTTATGCCATTGTGAAATCAATACGATCAGCCACCGGCTTGTGTCGGCTCTTATGAAGCTGAAGCACCCGGGCACAGCGTGGAAACGTCTGAAAACATCTGAAGACATTTTCTCTAGTTCAGCAGTTCAAATTGTCTTCAGTGGGGACAAGGTACACGTCCAATTTCCTAAAACACAAGCATCTTCTGCAAACTGGAGGGTGTACTTCGTATAAACACAAGATGAGATGACATATCCCATATCCTCTAATCTTGTCAACAACTAGCTGGTTAATTTAATTCTTTGAACCCAACTGAGAACTTGATTACCTCAACTGGATTAAGTTGTCTGAGATGATTGTACATTCTCGCATGCAACGACTAGGGTAAACACTGTACTGTGCGCACAATGCTGAGGATGCTTTCAAAAATAACACCATCACGAGTTTTTATTGATCAATGAACTTCCAAAGTGCAGCAAACACAAAAAACTTTAATCAAATCAATATTTGGGGTGACCTTCCTTTGCCTTTTAAACAGCATCAATTCTCCCAAGTACACTCGCGCACTGCCGTCTTTCGGCTGCCTCAGTGTCTCCTGCCTCTTCTTGTAATTCCAGACTAACTCGATGATGTTTGATCAGGGCTCTACAAGGGCCAAACCATCTGTGAAAGACTCCCTGTTCTTTTGGTTGAAGATCTTTATGAGCTTGGTTGTATGTTTGGGGTCATGGTTATACTGAATGAATATGGGACCAATCAGACGTCACCCTGATGGTATAAAGATAAATGTTTTTATGAAACATCTAAGGTGCCAAACACTTTTACAAAGTACTGGATACTCAGAAAATGTAATTGAAACCTTTGCAAAAGGAAGTTACAACTGCTGTGGAACAAGCGCTTGTCCTTGAAGCATACAAGGATTCAAGAAATCATTAAAACCAAATGCAGTCCTGCTTAAGCGGCAAAATTGCAATAAGGCCTTGAAAAAAGTATCATACAAACATTACTAAAGAGTAGACGATCATCATTCATGCATTTATAATGCGTCTTTCTGATCCTGTTCTTATTCGTTTTTTACAATTTCAGATCAAACAGCAGCACACACAGGATGTACGAACAGGTGAAAACAAAATACAAAAATATTCTACAAAAGGGTGTGTGATTTACGCCTGGAGAAAACAGCACATTTGCAGATAATAGTTTTTACAGCCAAGTACACCTTCCGGATTGCTCGACATCGCATTATACAGTATTATCTATTCACTGACACCTATTGGCTGTTGTCTGAAGAATGCAGCAACCACTGAAGTGACTATATTCAAAGCTGGGGTCTAATTCTGTTTTCATAGAACACAATACAAAAGAAACTGGCATGTTGCTGTGGTAACAGCTCCTACAACAGATACATCAGGTTGATGTCAAATCAACAGCACTTAAATCCACCAAAGTCATTGATCCACATACAAAGAATTGACTCCTGGTCTCCATGTGTGTTTTAATGTGAGTTTATGATCCTGCCACTCCCTCACCACGGGACGTTGTGTCCTGGAAAAGGCAATGGTTGCCCTCCTTCTCTTACCCCCCAAGTCTTACACCTGGCGCAAAGCAGCGCGCTGTGGCAATGCAAGTGTCTTTGCTATTATACAACTGAAGCAGTTTTCATCTTTATGCCCAGAAACCACGTTGTGTAAGTAGCAAATACACTTGCGGCCATGTGTTTCCCTGAGGTGTGTTGGTCTTAAAATGAGAAGTGGTCAGGCAAATTGTTGCCGCATTGCTACATGGGGGGCAGAACGCGTTTTATTCAGTTGCGCTCACTATACATACAGTATGCAGGTTCACAACACGTTAGCACTCTGCGGCGAGCTTCTGTCTCCTGACATCTTTGTACCGCTCGTACAACACACTGTACGGGCTTTCTGGTGATACCAGAGGACAAGAAAACACTCACCGCCTCCTCATCTTTTGCCTGCTTTGGTTCGGAAACCTTTAGTATGAAATTGAAATAGCCTTCGTGCTTAAAGAGTTGTGTATGTAAATCTGTATTTTTGTGGATCTGACTTTACACTACACAAATCTAAAATTCAAAAATGTTGGTGGATTGTGAAATATACTTTCGTGGACCATCATCTGTGGATTACAACTAATAAAACGTCCAAAAAAACCCTTCTTTCCCTTTAGTGGTTGAGAGCCGCTCCCGTAGATGATTTCCTATCACACGAGCCCGAGTAACAGCAAATTGGTTTCCTCAGCAGAGAATCTCTCTGCCCTCTAACGCCTGTTAATTAGGAGGCTAAATACTACCCCTTTGCACCCTGCACCTCAACAGCAAAATGGACTCACCGGGCCAAAGCACCGGGCGCTGTAGTGCGGCAGGCCGTACTCCATAGATCGTCTACATAGAGCTTAAAGTGCTCATTAAGACGAACATCATAAACCGATCACAAGGATACAAAGCAAAGGACAAATAGGTGAAGTAAACTCTTTCGCTTTAATTTTCTTCATATGTCATCCGTCAAATGCTTTGTGGCCACTATCTTTGTCTTGCAGCTGTTCTCTTGTTTCTTTCCCAGGTGCTCTTTTCATGTCTGCTCTCAGGGGTGAAATTGACATAAATATATGACAGAGTCAAAGGGGAGACCTGAATGGCGTGACAGGTGAGCTCTGAACAACTCCTACCTTATCTCTCAGTCTCTGTCTCTCTCTCCATCGTTCATTCATTCAAAATGTGTGTCAGTAACGTGTCCTTCCATCTGTGTGCTTATCAGGTCCCTCTCGTCTCTTGGTAAATGTCATCTCAAGCAATAATGCTCTCCTCGCCCAGCTGGCTGAAAAATGGAATTATATGGACCATACACTCTTGACATTTAAATTGCAGACACAATTGAAAAACACGCATGGATAAATGGATATACAATAAAGCATAGTGATGTTTTCACGCACACACACGCACAGACACACACACACACACACACCACTGTCTATCTCATACCCACATGTCCAGACTAGACAGTTGATTGACTGCTTTAAAGAGGATTGTGTCTCTATCCGTTAAATGGATCAAACTAAAATTGTAATCTGTCCATGTCTGATGAGACAGATTAGGATTAGAATGGAAGATAAATTAACATGAAAGACAGATTATAAAAACAAGATTAAAACAGAGAGCAATTTCATGCTACACTTTTAACACCTCACCAGCTCGGAAAGACGTAGATGAGAATGAAGGGTATGACACATTGAGGGGAAGAGAGGATGAGGAAGAGCGAGAAGGGAAGGGTTGAGCCACTTTTGTTGCCGAATTGAGGAATGATTGCTTCTTACAGGCATTTATGATTGCAGGTTCTTTTGAAGGATTTCAGAGTTGGTAATCATTTTGTGTGTGCGTGTGTGCGCACGTTCATTTTAGCTATCAAGGCATAAGTGTCACGAGGATGTCCAATAAGAATGAGTGATCATTTTCTCTGGCAAATGCAAGTGTGGCAGCATGGTTAATGATAGCACCATCGCATACAGAGAGAGAGAGCGAGACAACTGTGAAGTGACGCATATCAGTCCATTTTGTTAAAGCTGGCCTTACTGTACTCTAAGGTTGTGTAGCACTTAAAATCCTTTGCTGGTTGGATTGTCCCACCGGGACATTCTCTGCTCCAAGACGTTCTCTACAAACCCCCTCCCCGACCTCAGGCTTCTTCTGTGTCTCCTTTTTTTTGTTGTTTGTCTTTCCATCATTCTGAACTTTTACCCAGTCCAGCATAAGGCTACATTAGTATGTATGGCTGTGTAGCTCAGGGTTTAGTGGTTTATGTCTCCTAATAGACAGAGATTTGTCCTGTCACACTAACACCCACATACAGCTGAAAGAGAGACATGAGAGAAGGAGAGAAAACAACTCTCTCCCCTCTGCGTGTAGGGGAGAGAAAAAGAACATTTATGTTCGCGTCTTATCTCCAGAGATAGAGAGAGAGAGCGAGAGAGAGAGAGAGAGGGAGAGAGAGAGAGAAAGGGGGGGTCCATTTCTGTGCAGAAAAATCATAAAGCATTCATTTGTGATTTTCTCTTCTTTTCTCCCACGCTTTCCATCTGCAACTTCCCCCCTCGCAGTCACTCACTACCACTCTCAGTGCCCCTACACCCCACCCTCCACTTGTGATTGGATTAAGACCAAAGAAACAGAATGAACAGATGAGGAAAGGATGAGAGCTTATTAAGCGTATGAGAGGTGAGATGACATTAAGCTGTGGGGAAAGAGATTGAGGAGTGAGCAAGTCTGTGGGTGTGTGTGTGTGTGTGTGTGTGTGCATGTGTGTAAGTGTGTGGATGTGTGTGCCTGAGTGCAGGCATCTGCCTGTATAGCCCATTTCTGTATTTATCCTCACAGTAGGTATAGGGTGAGAAGAGGGAGGAAGTGAGGCGTTTAGCTGTGGAGCACTTTAATCAAGGGACGAGCAATCCTGCATGACCCACTCTGTCATCCATTATTGATGCCTGCCTCAGCCAGGCTGATGAATCATTAAGCCACTCGTCAGGCCTGGGAATTCTGCCTCCACCTAGGCCCGATGACACTCATTTACATAAATCACATGCTGCGGTTTTTCATGCGCAAACACACACACACAAATACATGTGAATGACAAGTTCACTTTACATATAAAGCCAGAATTTTGTACAAGGCTTATACTTGTGTTGTTCACAACAAGCACCCAACATTCACAGACATGTCTGCATATCATCCACAACACAACTTATATTATATATATATGTTAACATTTATATCATAGTGAGCAAAAAAGAGTAGGACAGGAGGAATGACTGAGAAACGCAAAGATCTTCCAGAGTTTGTGTTTACTTCTTGCCTCCAGGCTTTATGGCAGAGAAAAAGTGGAGAATCCTGGAGAAATTGATGAATCCACATGACACAGAGACACACACTAACAACACACACCTCCTCTCCTCTCCACCTGCTTCCTGCTGACCTCATCTCTTTTCATCAAGTGCACACACGCAGTCATGCCAAACACACATAAAGTAGAGACAGACACAGGATGGATACAGGCAGCCTGCCCGTATAAAAGTGGAATCCAAGGCCTGGTGTCTGTTAGCTGGAGGCGAGTCGCTGACCACTGCCATCCTGCCATCCTGGCAACGCGTAGGACATTTCTGCACAGCGCGATGATGATCGCCTAGCCCCTTCAATCTGCTAAACACAGGAATGCTGCTGCTCATGATAATGCTGGTGGGTTTGTTCTCTACGTGAAAGCTGGGGTGAAAGAGGCAACCTGGTCGAATTAGGAATTATTTGCGTCCATGTCACATTGTGCTTCTGGAGGAGATAAGTTGCAATGTCCAAACTCCCTCCTGATACATAAACATGAGTGAATAGCGGAATGAACACACACAAGAGCACACACCATGTTATTATTATACCCCATGGATTTTTTTTGTCTGACTTATTCTCATGGTAATTCCCTCCCTGGACAGCGGATTCTGGGAGCACACACACACACACACACACAGACACACGTATATTTCTATGTATGTGTAGATTTAATAAGGCAATACTTCAATAATCCCCTATTCATTTCTATGAAACCTTGATCCCATCATTGACATTTTCCTCAACCTATTCCCTCCACCCACCTGAAAGAGGTCAATGCAAGGCACTGGTGAAAGGTCAGTAAAGGTATAAGGCTTTGGCTGAAGCAGTTTACGGACGAAAGCTTCCAATTCAGTTATATTTAGAGGAAGTGCACCTCTACCAGCCCACCAATGGAAACACAACAAAGCGCATCTCTTTAAATAACAAAATGATATTGTAATATTCTATCACTTTTAAATGAATGCACTGGTGATCAATCCATTACATTCACATAGAAGGTAGCAGCTTTGCTGTAGCTGACAAGTCTGCTAGACGCCGCAGGCTCCTGGGACAATGAGTATAACGTGGAATAAACTCCACGGCAACGTCCTTCAGTAACGTGTAAAGAATAGGTAAGCGTTACACGTATGAGCTCTGTCTGTATAGGCAGGCGCCTGCTACACGTGACGTTACATCCCTTTGTTTGTTCATTCGTTCAGTTAGAAAACTATTTTGCTCCATGCCATGTGGAGCATCCCAGTGGATCATCGGTTAAGAGCGCATACCACATAATGCAGCGTTACTGGTTACATTACGGCCTGTGCCCTCCTTGCTGCATGTCATCACCTCTCTCTGCACCATATCCTTCCTGTCTGTCTCTTTACTGTATTTCTCATAATACAGCAGAAATGAAAAAAAAAAACATCCAAACAAGTTAACTAAATCTTAAATGTCTAAGAGAAATTTAGAATGTATAATGTTTAAATGCAGAGGGATCTTTAGTTCAATGTCTCCTTTCTTTTAGTGCATATGACTTGATTTCTCTATCAGTGTATTGGTGTAGCACATTGTTAAACATGCAGGCTATTCTGTGTAAGTCATAATTTTCTCAAACCACCAAAACCCAGATCTATGACTCCAATTTCAAGCAAGTGAAAGTTGTTCGTGTGCATTAAAATTCCTCTCATACTTTGATATATAAATGCAAAGCGCCTATTCAACTTCTCTCAGTTTGAGTTATTTTCTATAAATCAGCCTTACACACATTGGGAAAATTATCTCAGGATCAAGTTGAGGATAAAATCTACTGTAAGTTGATTTATTCCACGTGAACTTGTGCTCAACCAGGACACGCTGCCTCATATCTCCTCTTTCAGTGACTCATCTCTCCTGCACAGGAAACATAATTAATTTCCCTGAGCTGCTCTTAACCCTGGCCTTCATGTCAGTGGAGGACACACACTTAGGTATCCAGGCTCACAGCTGCAAATATGTGTCCTGTGCACACACACGTGCAGCAGGCACACACACACAAAGTTATTACAGCTATAATTGTGGCTCCACATCTGTTATTGCACAAAAAAATGGACCCAGATAGAGCATAGGAGAGGAGGCAGCATCGGGGAGTGAGATGGACGTTATAGAAAAAAAGAAAAACTGACAATTTTCCACTCAAATAAATCTGCCCCCATCATTCCTTCAAGGAATTTTCTGCTATATTGCGACTGCAATATTACTTCCCACAGACACACACACACACACGCTCACGGACACGAAAGCAGACTAAGATTCAAAGACCTAAACAACTAAACCTTTGACCTGTTAAAAAATGGATGGGGTGGAGAGATGAGATGAAAAGCAATAGACGACACACATGATAGGAGTGTAGGGGAGAGAGGGATGAGAGCATAAAGCTACCCACTAGAGAAAAGGATGAAGGAACTGACAGAAGGCACTGCCAAATAAAAGAAGGGGGAAAAAAAGGATTCAGGGTGGAGACTACAGAGGAAAATCACTCAGTAATGAATGGAACATGGTCGTGGAATGCAAAGATCCACAAGGCAAAATACTTCCAGCTCATCCTGCTGTTTCAAGGACGGGTGATGATGTTGTTTGTGAGTACTATTTGATCTGTACCTGAGCTGCAGTTCCAGATGGTTCATCAAACATCCAGTAATTATCACTCACTAACACTCACTAATCGTATGTGAACGTGTGTGTTTATGTGTCGTGTGTTTGCCGGTAATTAACTGATGCTGCCATCACTAATGACCACACAGACAAACATCTGTCCCAAAGTAATATTACAAAAAAAGAGAGAGGAGAGCCATCTGTGTGTTTGTTCACAAGCACACCGTTGTGTGTATGATCACTTGACTACTATAGCAGTCACAGAGCTTTGTTAACCTTACGATAAAAACCTCAAATTGCCCGAAGCAGCCCTTAGTATTCCTATAACTTCATACACAGACTCATTTCACACTTAACATTAAAGAGTAATCTCTGAAGTGAGATACACATTGTGAATAATGACATCCAATGCCTGGACTTACATTCACACCAAGCACTGAAAAGAGGGCTCATTTTCTGGACTCCACCAGCTTTGTGATAGGATCTCAGTAGGTGGGACTTGAGTTACGTTAACCCTTTCAATAGTGGTAAAAGACTACGCTGTAAGCTCTTAAACTTTAAGAGTATTATATCAAATTCCAATAAAATTGCCACAACATACCTACCATATCAGGATGCATATCAGGAAAAAGCCATAGCTTCACCCTGTAAAGGCTGGGAAATTAATTTGTAATTGAGTGTGCTTTAATGCAGAGTATTCAGAGTAATTTAAGAGATAAATGTAAAGCATCTTTTCACATTAGTAGCTCATTACTGAATGAGTAGATGTAGAAAAAGGCATTAGAAATCTCTAGAGAGAATTTCTAGAGAAGGTCTGATTTAAAAAATCCTAAATCCATTACAGTAATCCTTCCTTTCTTAGCAATAGCATTTTTAAAATTCCATTAAATTTCTCTTAATTCTGGATGGGTATCATTTTATACAGATTTTCCCAGAATGCATCTTGATATATTTGGTATCTTTGGAAACATTTAGTTTAGTTTATGAAGACAGATCCAATGTGTTTATCCTTATTTGAATAATACATGTTGATACAAATAATAGTGACATCAGACCAAAACTATGATCACCTACGAATTACAATATAACGCAGTATTATCTGTTGCTTCTTACTGAACTGTCACTACAAACAGAGGGATGAGTGACTCTGCAAAAAGTAGGAGTGCACACATTTTCACCTACAAGTAAAATTCCATCATTTATGCTTTCTAATAAATAACTGCTGTATAATTTAAATGGATTAATTCATGCAGGCAAGTCCAAAACTACAGCGTGGGTTTGTTTATCCTGGGAATATGAAAGACGCCTTTGTTAGAATTTTGTTGTGCCTGTGTGCGTTTCCTCTATGCAGCAGGTCAAAGAGATATGGATAAGGAATGAGTCAATTGTCAGCACACTGAATAAAGATCATCTCAGTCTTGAAGATGAACAAGCATTACAAAGACAGCAAATGCATAAATATTAGCACAAAGACACCATATACAGGCAGAGAAGAAGACAGATGATCGCACGTGCAGTCCTACATTGGGAACCTCCGGCTTTTTCCCCAGCTTTCTTGAGAGCGTGAGCGAGTGGCAGGTTATATCACCTTAAACAATGGGTTCCTTCAAGAGTTCTACAATGCAGCATAAACAAGCAGTGGAGAAAGTACGAGAACAATGCGAGGGAGGAGCAGAAATACAGGAGAAAAATCCAAGAAAGTTGAGAAGGAGTTAGGGTATTCAGGAAATACTGAGGCAACCGTGAAATACCGGAGAGATGGCATGATTCCTCCTGGGAGCCATCCTGGTTATCAAGTAGAGGTTATTATGCTATGAAGCACTAATGAATTCATTAGCTAAATGAAATGTCAATAAAGGCTTGAAAGAGAGTGTGAAAATCAATGCCAACTGTCTCCTTCTCCCGCTCTCCTTCCTCTTTCCCCTCATCCTATCTCACCCATCTGTCCCAATCATTCGCCTTTCTCCCCATTCGCAAGTGCGTGCACAGCGCACGCACCCACACACCACACACCCACACACAGGAGTGTTGAGTGTAAACTGTGATGGAGGACATTAGCGGTGATCAGTGGGAGCACTTTGCAATGGTCAGCAGGAATGGCCCCCTCATACAGGACTTTAGTATTCAGCAGCACTCACCTGCTCACTCTCAAACTGCTCCACTAGGGCCTGATGGCCGAGTGTGTATGTCTGTGTGTATGTGTGTTAACATTAGGCTTTATGAAAGTCAGTGACTGCAACATTAAGGGCCTCTTAAATGGGCTGTGTGACAACATAATACTCATCAACATCATTGCCTCATTTATTTTACTTTCACAAATACATTTTTGCCATCTGACATTTAAATAATCTCCTTTTCTGTCATTTGTAGAAGATTAAAAAATGTCAAGATGCTATTACCAGCTTGATAATCCCCTGGGAACACTGCGTTTCTGACCTTATACTGCTAATTATCATTAAAGGTGCACCAAAATTCCTCGATATTTTCTGTGCGTGCCTAATGGCAAACCAGTTGGCTCATTTCACCTCTGTCCTCTTTCAATGGCTTAATATTTGTAGCCAAGTGCTTGACTCGCTGGAAACGGCTGTGTTTTTCTGGAGTTAAATACTTGTTTCAGGATTATTGTTCAGGGCATATGCTTAAATGCCACCTCATTTACATAAACACTGCTTGGCTCCCTGTGGAATCAGTGAAAACATAAGGGTGCAAATGCAGAGACACATCCACACAAACTGGCACATTTGCACTTTCTTTGACACCGTGCTGTATCGCCAACGATTCATCTGTTTTCTGCAACAGCAGTGAAATATACATCAAAGCGGTGGATGAACAGCTAAGTATGCACGCACAAGCCAGTAATATTCTGCAGAGGGAGGATTTCCAAAGGGACCACAGAGCTCCTTGCTTCTGTGCCAATAAGTCAGAGAGAGAGAGAGAGAGAGAGACAGAGAAAGAGAGAATGAACGAGCAGCGAGAGACAGAAAGAGATTGAAAGATTTTTGGACAAGAAGAGACAGGGAAAGAAATGGAAGCTGTGTATCGGTTTTGATCGGTCTGAACTAAAGGCTGCGGCGAGGCCATATCTGTCCTCTTACACGGGAAGAACAAAAACCTTTGAAGTGTTAATGAGAGTTTGAGAAATGACTCACCACTGATGATTAAGCACTAATACACATATGGGAACCAAAATTTAGACACGTCCAGCAGACCTATCATAGTGACTAATTAGCGATGATAAAGTAGTAATGAGAAAATTCTAATCGAGACATACCCGAAACTCCAAAGGGAAGCAAATTAAACAAGAAAATGGAGAGCTCTGAACAAACACGGTGAGATTTGTTGTGAAGTAAGAAGTGCTGGTGTGTTGAGACAGCTGTTTTGATGAGCTCACGGGCTTACAGTGCTTTCTTAATGCTGAAATGTCTTATCAAAGCGAAGACACAAGAAGTTCCTCCCCGACAAATCCCACTTGTGAAATCCTTTGTTCTCTGCTGATCTGGGATAAATCAAAGAACAACTAGCTGTTGTGCTGGACAGAGCCAGAGGATGAGGCTCAGCATGTTAACAGACTTGAGGAGGTGTGTTAAACTCACTCACCCCTGGCCAAAGGCCCATATTTCACCGAAGACAAGAGGTTACCTTTGAGCTCGTTGACCAGCAGTGAGGCTATTTTTCATGCTGACAAGCCAACAACTTTGATTGTTATTTTTTGTGTGGATTCTTTTGATCTATATTGGAGAATTTTGACGTGCCATTGCGATTTAAAGAATGAATCACATTAACGATTTAAGCACAATTAATTGCATTTAATTGAACAATGTTTGACAACCATAACTAATTAACTAAATGACATTTGTATGGGATTAAATATTATTAAATTAAATAAACAAATTTGTGTTCTCCGCATATTGACATTTGCTACGTATTTACATGAAACAATTGGCTCCCATGACAGAAGGTAAGTGCAACAATGTAAATATGGTGAGTGTGCATTATCTTCAAGAGGATTAAAGTGCACCCACTGCATGGCTCAGCGGTAGAGCGGGGCGTCCTCCAACCATAGGGTTGGCGGTTCTAGCCACGTGTCGAAGTGTCCTTGAGCGAGACATTGAACCCCGAGTTGCTCCCTGGGTGCTTTCAGCTGCCCTCTGCTCCAATATGGATGGGTTAAATGCGGTAGACAAATTTCACTTCCGTATGTAAAAATACTGAAAATTACCAAATAAAGGTAAAAGTCCCGATTCTTCTAATGATGATTATATTAATGATTTTCTGACATTACTAATGTCCTGATGATTTGACTGGATCTGTAACAAACAGAGCTACAAATAACAAATATTTTGATGATTGACTAATTACTAAAGCGTTTATTTAAATGATTACTTGACTAATCAGACAATTAATGCAATAACTGATCAATAGCTCTTAGTTGACTATTCTGTGCGTCTTAAGACACGTGCATGAAACCATCTTTTAAAAATATATATATATATATATATTTAAGGGCCTTTACTCAAATACAAGTAAGAATACCAGACACATCTTTGCTCACAAGAAATAATATGGCAAATAATAGTTTTACTATCTTTCTAAACAGACGATGTTTTTTTACGTTTAAAAATAAATTCAAAGTAAATACATCTACCTAGCTGCATTGCAGTGAATAGATAAGGGTTTCACTAATGTATACTCTTTACATGTTTTTGTCCTAAAATATTTCCGATAAATGTTTGTCTACCACTGCTGTAATCTTGGTCTTGTTGGTGATCTTGGCGTTTTAGCTTAGCACTCTAGGGTGTTATGTAATCTCGAGTATTCAAAATGAGCTGGGCTAGCTAATGCTAACACTAGGGATGATCTATCGAGTCTTGTCAGCTGACAGCTCAGCTCGGCTGATTTTCTACATTTCCGACTCTCAACCTCCGTGGCTACACTGCTCGTCTGATTAAAACACCTCATCAGCTTCAGTCAAAAATATTCGTAAAGCCCATGAGTTTAGACAATGATTCAACAGTGATTGTCAAAAATGTCAATAATGGCATATATTCCTTGCAGGCATAGTGACAGACAGATTCAAATAATCAGATTTAAGTGGGCGAACACTTTATTTATTTACTGGAATAATTACAAATGTGCAGTGTGTAATTATCCCTCAAAACAAAAGTCCAATGTGTATGCAGGGAGAGAGAGAGGCTGACAGGCTCTTAGGGCCTCATTTAGACGATCTATGCTGCACTATGACACATGGTCTGGCTCACTACAGTGCCGAACTCTGTGCGGCGTCTCCAAGTACATTTTGCTATTTAGACAGCGTATAATCTCGGAGCTCAGTG
The DNA here is from genome assembly GCA_900303265.1 of Brotula barbata. Taxonomy (NCBI): domain Eukaryota; kingdom Metazoa; phylum Chordata; class Actinopteri; order Ophidiiformes; family Ophidiidae; genus Brotula; species Brotula barbata. The sequence continues at coordinate 48,715 of OMNV01009102.1, read as the reverse complement.
AGGCACCAAACGCAAAGGGGTAGTATTTCAGTTCCTAATTAATCATAGGCATGTTGTGGGCCAAATATAAATTGAACCAATCAAAGCATCATCTGCCATTCCCTTTATCAACAGGGTCCGCTTGAACGTCGTTCACTGCGATCTCGATGGTGAAGACTAGAATTGGCATAACGGGGCAGACAGATTCTCTGCCGAGGAAAGAAGATTTTATTACCCACAGAAGACAGCCCGCAAATCCACCAACCACAAACTGTTTTTTATTTTATATTTTTTATTTGTCATTTGTGTAGTGTAAAGTCATAGCCACTAACATATGAAGCGACTTGTACGCACAACAGGCTAATTTAATTTCATACCACATCATTTTCAGACCGAAGCTCACCGAGGTGAAGCAGCGTGGGACGAGGTGGCGGCGAGCGTTTCCTCGTCTTCTGGCATCACCAGATTGCACGCACAGTGCCTTAGGCAGAGCAATGACGTCAGGAGACATTGGGGGGAAAATGAAGCTCGCCGCAGAGTACACGCGTGTTGTGACCACATATATGTAAGAGTACTGTGAACATTAAATAGCAGAAAAACACGCAATGCAATACTTGACATGTTCTGCTGCCCCATGTTCGCAATACGACAACAATTTGCCTGACCACTCCTATTTTATTACATGAAAAGACGTGAAAATGAAAACCGCATCGGTCGTACACCCCCAATGACACCTTTGCACGGGACGTAAGGTGTGGCGTTTGACTCTCAGAAGTGGATAAACTTGTAATTATTTGTGTGTCTGTGCACGTGTATATGTGATGTTTGTGTTTATATTTGTGAACTGAGCTCTTTCTACCATCTTTCACGGGCTGACGGTGTCTGCACAACACTGTTGGTTCATTCCCATCACATAGTCAGTTCAGGGCGAACATGACAGACTGGTAATGACTCAAATATGACCACACGCGCGCACACGCACGCACGCACGCACACACACACATACACAGATATACACACACACCAGCTGCTCCTTTCCTCCTTTCTCATCAAACTTGTCATCAGCTCCACCAGTTTGTCTCGTCTCACATTAAGAGCTCATGAATAATGTGTGATTACTAGACACCCTCCGAGAATCTACTGCACGGACACACACACATACACACACATACACACACACACACACACACACACACACACACACACACACACACACACATTATAATTCACAGTCCAAAACATCATGTTCATATTTACATGTTTCTTTTTTTTCCTCTTCGTTCTTTGCCCATCTCGCTCTCCATATCTCTCTCACTCTCTCACACACACACACACACACACACACACACACACATACACACACGCCGTACAAATACTCCCCAGGTAATCACTGCTATTTTCAGGAGGGCAAGCAACTCATCTTCTCCTGAGAGCACTAATGTAATTTGATTTA
>OMNV01009102.1:25052-39888 GCA_900303265.1 Brotula barbata | reverse complement strand
GTGCAAGAGAGAGCAAACTCGAGGAGAGGAGAGGAGAGGAGAGGAGAGGAGAGGAGAGGAGAGGGATTTGGAGAAGGCCATATCTGGTCTGGCTCTCTGCCCCTCTGCTTTTGGCTGCCAGCCACACTGAGCAGTGCCTAGCGGGGTCAGAGGAAGTGAGGTCATGTGAATCATGGAAGCAGTTAAAGAATCACTTGGCAGCAAATGGCAAATTCAGCACTGAAGGTCAGACATACATCACCTAACCGGGGGAGATAGGCAAGCTGGAAGAGATAGAGAGAGGGAGAGGAGAACAGTGCGACGAAGGCGGGGGAGACGGGATGGACTGAGATAAACATCTTCCATCTTTCATGTCACCAATCTTTTTAAAACAGAGAAGTACACGGGGAAGTGGAGTGAGACAGACAGCAGGTTATAGAGCCTGTCTCAGCTCGGCGTAACGTATAGGCCACCGAGTGAGCTTTACAATGTTGTGCTTGTGCTCGAAAGCAGAGATTTCATGCAGACAAACAGCTGCTGCTGCTCTTTTCATTACTTCCTCTCTTCCATCCAACTGCACAGACACAAAAATACAGGAGCGCCTTTTAATCTGAACAAAGGCACACACACACACACACACACACACACACACACACACACACACACAGGCTATACTTTTACCTCCGGTGTGTGTGCTGTGAGGGCTTCAGATAGTTTGGCTGGAGCCAGAAGAACAACATAGTGACCTATCTCATCCTGCTTTAATGTAATTAGTCTCTTCAACTTCCTAATAGGCTGCTTTCCCAACATCTGCTCCACTGGGACTCGTCTATTTATCTGTTCCATGGCTGTTTACTCTTCTGGGGTCAACAAAATTGCCTCAGATTCCATATAAGAAACCAAAGCAACATCACAACTTATTACACTCAGACTCACTGTGATTAATGTGCTGGTGTATCCACTGTTGAGTTTACGCTACACACCAGTTTGAGTATGTGCCTTTGTGTGTGTGCTTCTGTGTTTGTGAGTGCATGTGTGTGTGTGTTTTAATGAGCTTTGCTTGGTCTATCAGCTAGACTTTAATCTAATCTGGTAGCCAGGCCTGCCATGTTGACCTGTAATGATTTAGAGCTGACCTTAACTCTCTAACTCAATACACTCCGTCCCAGTGAGCCACCGAATATTTATGTCCACTTGCGTGTTTGCGTGTTTGCGTGTGTGTGTGAGTGCATCTGTATGCGTGTGCACGCTGTTGCATGTATGTGTGAGTAAGAACATGCTTATTGTCAATTGTGGCCTATTAACATTAACAATGTATGTGACACACAACATAACACGCACACACACACACGCACACACCCACACAGACTTACTAGTATCTCTCTCTTTGGCTTTCTTTTTCTCTTTGACCTTCAGTTAGAGTTTATGGGAGTAACCTCCAATCCTATAAACTGGCAACAGTATACCCGCCAACCCCCACATTCATGCACGCACACACGCGCAGACACACAAAATGGTTATTGGATTCATAACTAGGAGACTCCTATCCTCTTGCTCTCTGTGCAAGATGAGAGGTGTTGAAATGAAATTCTCCTGTAGAATAGCTCTGCTCTTACCTGGGATTTAGGAAATCTCTCTCTCTCTCTCTCTCTCTCTCTCTCTCTCGCGCGCTCTCTTTTTCTCTGCCTCATGCTCACACACACACACACACTCGCACACCCTAAGGCTAGAAGAGGCTGTAAACTGAGAAAGAGAAGAGCCAAAAAATAAGGAAAGTGAGCAAATGAGAGTCACACAGAAGAGGGATTACTTTGGGGTACACTGAGAATGGTGACAGGAAGGAGGAAGAAGAGCTATGAGGGAACTCAGAGAGAAGACAGGCCAGGGTGAGCGGGATGGGTTTCAGACACAATTGATCGGTCTATTTCTAAGACTGAGAAGAAGAAAACAAGGTGACCAGGATGATCCCCGGCTTTAGAAAGAGAGATAGAAGGAGGGAGAGAGATGTGGAGACAGAGAGAATACCAGCATAGAGAACTTTCTCTCACGCTGAGGCTACATAGCTGCAGTTCTTTTCAAATTAAAAAGTCACACACAGACAACTATTCCTCAGAACAATTCTTAAAATACAATCAGCATAAATGAATCTTAACGTTTGCTATTTCCAGTTAAGAGTACAATGCCAGATTTGCAAGGTCCACATGGTGAAAAACACCGCATTCCTTTTAGTTGTGTTGGTTTTCTTATTCCTAAGGTGATGTACACCCCGTGGTTATAGAATCGCACCTCTCTCCGATAATTACAGGCATACACGCACAAAGAAACAATATCTGTAATACCAAAACTCATTTCAATGACCATAATTACAACAGTGCTGTGAACAACTACCCCAGCTTCTCCCCTGAAGAGTTTGCTTTGGTTATATTAAGGCCATGATGACACAGTGAACCTCTCTCTGCCTGCAGCAATTAAACTGATTCGCTCATAAAAACGTGCTGTGCCGTTCACAGGTCCTCTTTCTCTTTTCGGTGTTGTTCAACAGAGCCATTATGTCTGAAATGGTCTAAAGCAATTTTTGTCGATGATTTGAGTTGAGTTGGGAAATACTGTAAATGAATCCGACGGATGATTCCATAAAATCTCTGTTTTAATTATGGCAGAGTAAAGAGAACAGAGATGAGGTCTCAGCGGTCCTCTTGCACTCCACTGCTATCGGTCTATCTTTTAATTATCTGCCACTCCTGTATGGAAAGCAGAGGGTCGGTATGGAAGGGAAGAGATATCAGCAGCTTACATTTCTTCATCAGCTGCCTGCCAAAAGAGTCGGGGGCATGATGATTTGATGATTGAGTAATCTCTCTCTGCCACACACACACGCACACAGATACATACTGACACATCATCTCATGTCTAATTTATTTCTCATTGTTGTCGTTAAAGAGTCTTAAACAAGTATCCTCCAAATCTTCTCCTTATTCCTCAGCAATCACCCTCTTACATCTACATGCCCATGTTAGCAGGTAGGTTAAAATATTCATTCTGCACGCTGTGACAATGAGCATCAATTTAAAAACCGGCAGGGTGTCTATTTTTAGGGGTTTTCTTTCATTCTGCATGCCTGCTGCAATCCAAATATTGCAAAATAATGGCTTGTGAAACCCCATACCAACACATTTTTAATGTAATAATGACATTACGATGCCTGAATGAGGATTTTATTGCAATACTTCTTTTACAATTACATTAATTACCAGATTCATGTGTTCAAATATATAAAAATATTTCCAAATGTCCTACATCAGTGAAAAAAGAAGAAATCACATACATGCACACTTATCCATACATTCATGAAATAATTGATTGTGTTAATAATTCTATTATTATTGATCAATGATGCTAATACAGTACATCTCTCTGTATGTGTTACATAGATTTTCCACATCGCAAGTCTATAATGCATACCCATGAAATCCACATGCATATAAATGTGTAAGAATGAGAATTTTCAAGGCATATTTCTCGGCACAGCTCTCTGTGTGCTGCATCACATCGTCAATGTGCTGAATGCGGACCCACAAGCTGGGATAACATAGACTTCTCACCAATTTCTAAGTTGGCACACCGCTTTGTTACGGCACAGCGGCGTGCAGTGTGATGCTGTTACCTGATAGAATAGAGGAAATATATTGGAAACGCTATCATTTGTTTTCATGACAAGGAGAAGCATGCGGGGAATGCACCTGAAGGACACATGGATGAATGCTGAATGCACCTTCGAAATACAGACTCTCAAATATCCGCCGCAAGGATATTCTGAAGGAAAGTGTGATTAAATAAATCACCATCCAATCAATCATTCTAAGATGCACTGTATTTATGTTGACCCCTGAGTCTGAGAGGCTTACTGGGTGTGCCGTGTAAACACGCTGTGGTCCGTGGAGGAAAATCACCTGAAGGATACGCAATGAATTCCATTTGACTTTGTGATTCAATATACAGTACATCACATCCACACACCCCTCCAGCATGGTGAATTTTGTTGCTTTAACTTAAGTTGCTCTCACACAGCGCCTATACATGTTTGTCATATGGCAAGGAATTGTATTTGACTTCAATGTGTGTGTGTGTGTGTGTGTGTGTGTGTGACTGCATGAAGGCACATGTTGACCTGTTTACAGTGAACTCTTATCTATAATTAATCATTGTCACAGTCACAGAATCAAGGCTTTTTGTCTAACCAATCTGTCTCAGTCGCTCTCTCCCGCTCACACACACACATACACACATGCACGCACACTCACTAACTCACTTTCTCTCACCCTTTGTTTCCCATGGGATGTCTTACGGTCTATTTTAAGAAGCTGATGTCCTCTGACAGCTTTCACACCTTTCTCCACGGCATTATGGCTTAAAGTCTCTCTCTCTCTCTCTCTCACACACACACACGCGCGCGCACATACAGACACACACACTCATATGAAAAGAGGAAGCGTACACTTGTACATAAACTGATATTGAATCGCTGTAACATCGACATTACCAGACAGCCCTCAGGACATTTCAGCAGCATACGGGTAAACTGGCCTGGGGACAGACACAATAAAACACAATGCAAAATGAATTACCAAAAGGCACAGTGCATTAGCAGGCACAATACAGAACTTAACCATACAATACAATCCAGCCCTGCTCAATCTGAAACATCTTCATACATTACCAGATACACTGCATAATGCATACTTCTTCATCCATTTAGTATAGAGTGCAATCAGGCTGTCTCTGTTATGTGGCTGCCTGCCATGGTATCATGCCGTAGATTCTGTCATAACCTGTCAAGAAAGATTACCGCCCAGTCGCCCACTTTAGATAGCAGGCAGTGCTGGAGGATTTTGTAGAGTCTACAGTGTACGTGTGTACGCAAGTGCATATGGGCAATGAGACACATGTCTGTGAAAAAATGGAACATTTATTCCTCACTGACAGTTGATTGTTTCCAATCTTGGCACAAACCGCCAATTACAGTCTGCTGTGATCCACACACATACACACACTCAAATAAACATAAAGAGCGCAAACGATGTACTCGTCAATTCTTAGATCAGGATGTCAGTGTATAACTACAGCACTGATGCAAAGATGTTCCTTTCTTCTCTTTCTAGATCTCCAAGATAATCTGACAGGATTGGATGTACGTGACCTGGACAAAAGCTGGAGGAATCAGCGCTCACACGAACACACTCACTCACACACACACATTGTTTGACTACATGTATTTGCCTGCTAAAGGCTGTTTCGTCCTATGCTGTACAGTGTGGCGCTAGCATGGGATTTGTTGGCGCGTTAAGCACAATTTGCATACGTAGAGCTGATCAGGACACGAGGACTCATTCAATATCATTTGAGGAAAAATTGCACCGGTAATACATAAACGTTACCTGTACGTGAATATGAATGTGTTTTTATCGAGCGCATTCTGCTGAATATCAAGGTCATCAGCAAGGGCGTCGAGACTAATTATGCGCTTTCTCTTCGCCGAGCCAATCAGAAAAGGCCTTCCCTGACCCATGGCATGTCAGAGGTCACTGCTCTCAGCGTGGTCACAGAGCAATTAACCTGCACATGCACACCATGTCTCTTCTTCTCCGGGTCACTCAAATACGCACATGCACAGATGCTTAAACTGCAAGTAATGCAATTTTGTACCGCATGTCTCCCGCACTGCTCCTTTTCCATCTGTGCAGAACTAAATAAGGGCACATTTCTCTACCGCAGTCATTTACACAATGCAATATACTGGGCAGATTTTGGACCAAAACACAAACTAATTGGAACTCCTGTAAACAGCAGGGTTCCTGCCAACCTGTGTGAAAACACAGTCAGACGCACGCACATGCCCCCGTTACCAGTTTCACTCACTCTCTCAGTCTGTCTTGCTTGAGCTCACGTAGATTAGGCATGTGTGCATTTCCGCGTGAGCAAACGTAAACATCACATAAGGGCACATAGGCAACACAAACATCACTCAAAAGCTCAATGAAGTGCCAGTTTTTTGAAATTTCATCGTATTTAGACTTAAGCAAGGCTCATTTAAAGCCGACAAGGTATTTTTCATCGTCAGCTCCCCTTCCTTCCTCAAAGCGTTTCAGATCTGCACAAAAAAATGGCACAACCATTATCAACTAATGCACACGTTCATTTTTGTGGCAAAAATACGTGCACATGGGTTTTAGATGTGCAGAAAAGCACCTGAGTCCTTGTCTCACATGCAGAAATACACAAAAAGACAGAAAGCGAGAGTGAAGAGCACATTTGTGTTTCTGACAGCTTGGCAGGATATGAGTGTTCGATACTATATCCCCCCATAATTTAGATTTGTTCATTTATCTACTAAATGTATGTTTCTTATCAGTGCTAGCAAGCCATCTGCTATTTGGAAACACAGTGCTGAATGAAAGCGAAGGAATGTTCAGCACAATAGAACATAATAGAATCACACAGACTGGGAAACTGAAGTGGGGTTTTACAGACATAATAGATTACGGCTGAAGACAATGAATAACTCTCCTCCCATATTAACAATCTGTGTGAGACAGCAGAATGCAGAAGAATCTGGTGTGTCTTATCAGTGCTGACAGGATGTATGCTTGTATTCTTCCCAGGGGAGTGCGAAACGCGGATACGTGAAAACTCCGGATGGCTTGTTTGTCTGTGAATTACAGAGAAACTGAAGTATCCAAGCTCACACATTAACATCACAATAAACTTCCATTTAACGGCAAAAAGCAAATTATGTCCTGTGAATTACATCATCCAGTGGCTACACAGACAGGTGGCCAAGCACAGAGACAAACTGACAGACCGGCAACGTACTGGCAGACAGAGAAGCCTGGAAGACGGGCAGACAGGCAGGGCCACTCATTAGAGGACATGCTTCTGCCAAGGCTGAACACGCCAAGGCAAAATATCTTCAATAAATACACTGAGCTAAAGAGAAACAAGTGTAATAAACAGAATGAGCTCTGGATCTGTCAGTGTAACCACACAAAAGACCATTTGCAGGCTACTAAACCAGCAGAATCTCAACGGTTGTTGTTGTACGTTTCCAGCCCTGGTTGTCAGTAGGCAGAGATTGGATGTTGTTTTTGGTTTTTACCCCCAGCATTTATTGAATTGAAAAAATTATTCAAAAATACTCTCACACAATGTGAATCCACGTGGACACAACTGATAAGACCGCAACTCTACAGCTGAATGAATGAAGACCAAATGTGTTGGTTTGTGGACTTTTTAAACTTTCTTTTCTTTTCTTTTCTTCTCCTAAAACATGATCTGCATCGGTATATTATAGAATCATGTTTGAGTATTACCCAGACACGACAATGGAGTGTTAAACAATGAAAAATTTTAATTATTGGACCTATATCAGGATCCAGATTTTCATAAAATGTAATAAATGTGGCCAGGTTAAATGTAAGTTGGTTCTGATCATTTAGTGATCTTGTTCTTTAATCGTCACCTCCTTGGAAGAGGTAACAGTGAAAGAAAAACAGTTTCATACTGACCACATTTCTATAGATTCATTTGAATTCTGGTGAGTTAACTGTTAAATTGGCTAAATTATATGCACATTCCGCATTAAAAGAGAGAGAGAGAAATGGAGCTGCTGATACAATTAGCCAACCAATTCTAACAATTCTACTTTCCAAGCGTAATAACAATTTTGAGATGGCAAACTGCAGCAAATGTAGCTCGATATAAATGCTGGCTTGCTTGTATTTGGGAAGTGTGTTGGCCTAAATCAAATCAAAATGTTTTTCCCACAGCGTATATGAAAGAAAGACGCTTTCTCAAAGCATCTACAGACAGAAACAAGTTGTCACAGAGCGGCTGGAAGGGGAAGAAGTCTTAACTAAAATCACAATAAAGCAAAGATCATAAAATCTGCTTTAAGGAGCGGGAGACAAAGGCAGATGAATCCACAAAAAGCTGAAAGACAAAGTCAGAAAATCAGCTACAACAAGCAACACTACGCAACACGGGGGTGTGATCGGAGAGGTTGTTGGTTCAATCCTCCTCCGTGTCAATGGGTCCCTGAGCGGGGCCCCGAACCTTTCATTTCTCATGACCAGCAGGCTGTAAACGGCTTTGGATGAGGACGTCTGCCAAATACATCAACGTTAAATGTAAATGTAACCTGGCTGATTGGTTCATTGGAAGAGAGTGGGTGTGTCAGGGGACAAGGACGGCAATTTGAGGGTGATGGCCGGTGGACAGAATTGTCAATTCGTTAATCCAAGTGTCACATGCAAACACAGACAGACAGATAAAGTGAGATGAGGGACGAGGTCTGATTAAACTTTAAACATTACATATCACTGATGCATCAGGTCTGGTGGCTGTAATTATTTTTCTACAATCTTCTCCAAAGTCTCGTTTGTGCTTTGTATCCCATAAGGCAGTTTGGAAGGGAATGAGAACAAATGTCATCTCCCCTTGTTAGCAGATATTCACCCCCTTGTTAACTATAGATCTGGTGGAAACGCACATAAGAAACAACAATTTACCTAATCACCATTAATCACCACACCGCTCATTAAATTTGCGCAAACTGCCGTCCAACCCACTCTCCTCTCTCCCTGTGGGGAGAAGACAGGGCAGCAAATTGCACCTCTGATGAGTATGAGGATTTTATCCTTATAGAATTAGACCTCGGCGTCAGCTTTTTTCTACCTTGTCAGCTCTTTTAGTTGACTGGAGGTGAGGCTGAGGAGATGAGGCGAAACATTCTTTAGCCCTATTTTAGCCTTATAATGGGCTGCTGATTTCCCTGCAGCCATGAAGAGGAAGCGGCGTTGACGCATGTCATGTGCAGACCACAGCTGTTTGTCAAAGATATGATTATATAGAATGACACGGATACATGAGAGATTTTCATCGCAACTCGCGCTGCCTGGCAGCCAAGATGCCTCTGTTCAGTTTAATCTGTGTTAGATCGTACCAATAGTGACACGGGGTGGGAGGGGGATGGAGGAAGTCAGATGAGGCAGGAAGATTATCAAAGCCTGCTTTCCAAGGGGGATGATAAGACACTTCCATGTAAGCATTGTCTTTGTGGAGATATTCTCAGATATTCACAGTCCACCCTGCCGCTGGAAAAAGCTGAATGCAGAAATAAGCAAGGCCCTAAAAATTCGGCAGTGGCGTGTGTCGAACAAAAGAGGAAATCTCAAGATCGGCAGTTTCTCGCAGCTCCGCCCTGCCTCTGATTCCTCCTGCTTGGCTCACCAGATAAGATTCTAAGCTTCAAACATGCACTCGGTGCTCATCCTGTTAAAGCAGAGATAGAGCGCGAGGCTGGCAGAGATGTTCCTGTACGATACTGTACGCAGGCCTGCTGTGGAGGTAATAATGATAATGATAATGATAATAATAATAATACGAAATGGAGCACAGAATCTCACACACGAGCAACACACTAATGCCATGACACTCAGGGATGCAGAAATAGGTTTAGGAAATTAGAAATAGGAAAGAATAGGAGGTTTATTCAAAGGCCTTTTGATTCTCCTTAAACCGTACTCTAAGAGCTTCATAATGAGCATCCCAAGCATGTCTGCGTGGAACGCTCGTAATGGAATATTTATAGAATGTTTCCGGGAATACATGTGGGAAACTCTTGTTTAAACAAGCGTCTTTGTTCTATTGAGGCACGAGCTCTGCCTTCCTCAGTCGCATCTCACCAAACAACTCACTTTCTATGTCCTAGGCTCTTTTTTTTTTTATTATTATCTCTGTTTTCCTCTTTGTGTGTCTCTCTTTTTGTCAGTACCTCAACAACCTTGAAACTTGAGCTCAGGCAGAACCTCAGTCTGAACTTCATCCTTACCGCCGTACAGTGGTGGCCGTTGGTTTGACAGAAATCCCCCTGAATCGATTCCGTTCTTTGGCCGTTCTAGCAGCAAGGAACTGCTGTAAATATTCACACTAAAACACAAAACCGGCCGTTTCTCTCACACTTTTTATTCTGTGTCCTGACAGCTAAAAAGAGCTGGAAAATAAAATCGCAATGCCAAACAATTCTCCTCCGGAACAGACCAGCAGCCTCACAGTAGTCCCCTCTAGCTTTCGGTGCATGCAGTCTGGAGTTGTCAGTAACAGCTGCCAATGAGAATTCCTCAGCTTTGTTAAATTGAGAAGAATGTTAAATATTCTGTATTGTATTTATGTGCTCCATTTTCACTTATTCAGCAGAATGCTGGCAAAGCTCTAACTTGAATTTCTTACCTGAGCTGTAATCTGCTACTCCATCCTGACATTTACAAAATTGCGGTTCCGCATGTGTATGATGTAAACACATCCCTGAGCTCCTCCCCGTTAAATGTCATAAGATGTTTAGGGATCAGCGCGAAACCACGTCCCCTAATTGTCACACGTGTTTTAAAATCCAGAGTGAATTCTTCATGGGAACAGATTTGGGGCTTGAAGAACTTAGCCGTGTGTGTGTCTTCTTCCCTGGGTGTTGGTGGCAGAATGCCAGGGTACTTGGAGGAAACCCACACAATGAAGGATTCAAACCCACGACCTTCGTGTGACACAAAAGTTTTTTTATCCCTTAGCCAAAGCTGTTCGCAGTCATTTTGTGGCTCAAGTGAAGAAATGTGTTTTTTAAAGCAAAACTGTGTGGCAACAAATCCTGGAGGATCTTGACCACCTCCTCTTTGGTGATTGCGATGTCCTTCACACCGCTCTGCACAGATTTCTGAGTTTAGTTATGGCAAGATTCAACTTTCAAAAAAACCCTCTGAATATTCCTGACATCATATGTGCACGTGTGTATGTGGTGTACGAGAAGAAAATACAAAACACAACACGTCATTAAAATCACAAGAGAAACACAAACATCAATTTCAACAATCACTGTACAAAATCATAGTATTTAAGGGGCCAACGAATCCGAAACCTTATGAATATATCACGTTAACCTCACTTTAACAAGCTCCCATGCAGCTTATTACCAATGTAAATAAAGCTGTAAGCGATCATGCAGCTTTAATAAGCATAACAACCCATACCAAGTAAACAAACATAAAAAGGAGACCTCGGAATATGGAACGTAAACGTTGCCGCATTATAAAAACCCAAGCAACAACTAGAAACTAGAAACACTTTAAGACCGATTAAGTGCTGAAACTAACCAAAGTTTAAAATCCATAAACAACTCAGTACAGTCTGTGGAGCACAGACGCAGAAATGGCAGACAAAAACAGCTGACATCAGGCTCATTTACACACAAAACAGGAGGAGGGATAAAGAACAGAGACTCTGGCTTCATCTGCCACAATTAGGAAGTAAGCACTATAACAATAATTTAATTAGCCCAGAGGGCCACCTCAGCCTGTGACGGGCCATTGTTGCCTCTTCCTTGGTTACATTTATGGCTTAAACCACCCAGCAAGGCCCAGCAGTCAAATATGCCTGGATTAGATTATGGGTTAATGTAAATTGTGCCACCCCTCCCTCTCCAGAGGACAAACAGACACGTTTGATGACATCATTACAGCCAACTCGGACTCTCGAATTGATGAAGTGATTGAAGCGTTCCCTTTAATAGAAATACTCTAGAGGATATAAGGTCTTGGGGACGGAGCGGGACTGAGAGAGAACATGACAAAGAAAAAGAGAGAGACGTGGGGCAACATGGAGGGGAGAGAGAGCGAGAGAGAGAGAGAAAGTGAGAGAGAGAGAGAGAGAGAGAGATGTCCCGAAGGCAAAGCTTGTAAATGAGTCATTGTGGATGTGCTCTCAGGTCTATTTTAACAGTGCTACAAGTGAATGGATGCCTTAAAGGTTAGGCATAAAATGATTTCTCATTTTGCTGCGATATCCCCCCAGGTAGACATTAATGCTTTAGTTATGGACTTGGACTGTAAAAGCTCCTGAGGTAATGTGCTGTTGTCTGCCATAAATATCGCTGGATATGTATATGCACGTTGTAATCTCAATGAGGCCGCTTTTATGGCGAGGATTGTATTTTTGGGCAAATAATCCGTAAAGTTGATTTGATGCGATGTGCCATATCTGCAGCCAGGTAGCTGCCCTGTCTGCAGAGCCAACTCCCCAGGTGCTGGGCTTCACAGCTGAGACTCCAGTTCAGCTCTGACCCAGTTCAGAAACACACAAACACTCCTACACACACACACACACACACACACGTGCACACACTAATGGACACGTGCACTTGCAAGGAAACGCACGCGTTCATGCAGCTATAAACCAATTCACATAAGCACAATTGTGCCAAGTTTAATTTATGCTCTGCTGCATCTGTTTGTGTCACAACTTTACAGATGTTTTAACCATGGGGACATGAACACTAAATTTGAAGTCCTTTGGTCGGACCGCTGGGTTTTGAAATGGTAATGAACCTGTGGGGATCTGCCATATCCTCCAATGTGGAGCGTGGAATAAAATAAATAGGAAATGACAGCCATCGGAGGAAAAAAAGCATCAGCATAATTTTTTTTTCTCATATCTGAAAGTGAAATTGTGGCTGAACTAGATATCGCTTTTTAAAGTGCTCCGTGTTTCTAAGAACCAATAAGATATATGTAAAAAAAAAAAAAAAAAAAAAAAAGAAAAAAAAGGATAGAAGCCACTCAGGGAGAACATACCTCCAACAAGGCTGAACAGTCTTCAAGTCCAGCTTTCTATGATAAAATCTGACACCATGTCCCCCCCTCCTCCTCCCGCACACACACACACACACATACACACACACACCACACTGACCCCTGAAACCCCTCACCCCAGACTTTTGACTGTTTTATATTGACTTACAAAGTTAAAAAGATCAAAAAATACCTGTTATTACAGTGTCACCACCAGGTTGATTGATGAATTCTCATATATATTTTGTCCGGCTTGGTCAAGACATTCATGAATACGTGTCAAAACTGACCTAAAATTGTAGCAGGAGATACAAAAAATGTAAAAATAGCAGAAAATCTATTGGCACAAATGTGCATGGTCTATATGGACGGATGCAGAGAGACTCAAAAGCTCAAGGGAAATACAATGATTTATTGTTGTAGGCCAAAATGTAAAAATGTAATGAATTAATCATCCTCCTCCTCATGAATCCGCTTACTTTCACCGACATCTGTTGATAACTTTGTGAGATATCAAGCTGACAGAGAGACACAACCATGAACGTACCTTCCTGGCAGAGGTAAAAAGGGAATATGAAGTGATTTTTATGTTGTGAGAGAAAAGATGGCTGCTTGTAAAACTCGCGTAATGTTCAAGGACTTTCCGTGTTAACTACTGTAATAATGCAGACAGCACGAGCAGCTGTAGATCAAATAAAAACTGGGTGCGTTCGCTGAGGTAATCATTCAAAATGAGACCAAAACGTACACACAAGGTAAACATTCTCACACACGTGATGTCAGTAGATAAGGGGATAAGAACTGTCATAAATACGACCTCTCACACACAACTCAGGTTAAAGCTCAGATTATTGTATGACCATGGAAAGTCAGAGGGTGAGGCCGTGTATGGCTGAGATTACATCAGCTATATAAATCAAAGAATAACACCATGAAACACATACCACACATTAAACTACTGTATGGACACGACTGAAGCAATGAGCGCCAAGGCAAAGCAGGAGAACGTGTCTCTGCGTCCTCTGGAGACTGCAGCTGCCTCCCAGCAGGAGCTGCTGTGTATCTTTGGGACAGGGGACCTGGGACGCTCTCTGGGCCAGTGTCTCCTCCAGGCCGGGTTCCAGGTTGTGTACGGCAGCCGCAGACCTCACAGCTGCGGCCCCGTTCCTCTGGGAGCCCAGGTATACGTGGCCGTTGGTTAGCTTTGACAGAATGCTGCTCAGGTACGTTCACGAGCCTCGATGCCTTACATGTGTGTTTGTCGTCCAGGTGATGAGCCACGCTGCAGCGGCTCGGTCTGCACATCTGGTCTTCATTTGTGTTCACAGAGAACATTATGACTTCCTGGAAACGCCGGCACTTCAACTCCAGGGGAAGGTGAGCCTGTAAGAGTTCAGATGTAACGTAACATAATTACAAATTATTATGCCTAACCATAAAAAACATTAAAGACTATTAGAGCACAGAGTGGAATGGGATCACTGAGAGGTATACAGTGATGCATTATGTTGCTCTTACAGGAAAAAGTAATGTAGTTACTCCTACGGTACATAACCAGCTGCTATTTTCATGGACGGTTGAGGATTTATTCAAGTATTAACATTGATATATTGATCAGTATTTTGTATCATATTACTGTTATAGATGAGTGAATTATATCTACACATACATATGCTTATTTTTGTTTATTTTGTTGTATCAAAATCTCACAAAATGGCTTTGGGGAGGTTTTCAATCCCTTGGGTCAGTTGAAGAATTAAGCGCTCCTCTACACTGGAGTAAATTATTATGCTATTCTCATCCTCCCATCCAGCTGAATTTAAGCTTTAAATCAGCAAAGTACATTAAATGTTGTTTTAATCCGTCTGAAATGCATTCAAGTAGAAACGAATGAATATAATATGAATATAATAAAATCTTTAATCTTATTGAAGATAAAAATTTGATGAGCTGAACTGTTTTTTTTTTTGTTTATTTGTTTCTCCTCGCTTCTCCTCCTTCTTACCAGGTGTTAGTGGACCTCAGTAACAACCTCAAGAAAGACGTTTACCCAGAAGCCAACGCTGCCTACCTGCAGAAGTAAGTAATATCAAGACAAAAAAGTGTATGGTAATATTCTTTCTTTTGGAGTATCAGGCGGCACTTTTGTGAAATGTCAGTGTTGTGTGTGTGTGTGTGTGTGTGGGGGG